>VXBU01004950.1:843330-856266 GCA_013400315.1 Bombycilla garrulus
GACCCAGCGCCGCGGGGGCAGCGGCCGCGAAGCTCAGAGCCTGCGGGGCGGGCGCGGCTCTGACCGTGGTGCCCAGAGCCAGCAGCGCGCCGTCCTCTCGCTGGGGGTGCGGGGCCTGCGGGACCCCGCGGCACAGCCCCGGCGGGAAGGCGAGAGCAAAGTACCCCAGCTCCATGACCTGCGGGGCAACGCCGCGCCCCGTCGGGGCAATATTGCCCTAATATAGGCCCTGGAGCGGGGCGGCACGGCCCGCCCCACGGCCAATGGCAGCCCGGAGGGGCGAGCCCGCGCCGGGGGTCCCGGGCGCCGCCAGCTCCCCTGTCCCAGCCCGGCTGGCGAGGAGTGCAGGTGGGCAGAGCCCTGCGCCGGGATTCCCCGGCACAAGCCGCTCCCCTGCACTGGACGGAGTCGCTCACACTTGGGACGTTCGCCGGCGGGATGGAAGATGAGTGAGCTGGCGCTTTCCCGCTATCCGAGCTCCCTCCCGGGCATGGCTCTGTGCTCTCCCTTGCCCTGCAGCCGGCCAGGCTCCTGGAGGCTCCCACGGGAGCCCAGGCGGGCGCACCCAGGTCTCCACACCCGGAGGCTGGGGCGAGGGGCGGGTTGCTACTGCACCTCATGGCGCTTAATGGTCTCGTTCCATCAGATAAGTGCTCTGCAGCCTCTCAAAAATGAATCCCCTCACCGTTAACAGGCTCACACGGTTAATGGACTTTTATTTTTCCCTTGGCGATTCGGCATTGTTTACTGAGTGTTTGCAGCTGGCAGAGAGCACCAAGTTGCTCTACCCAGCCAAATCGTCCAACTCTCTTGGTTTTCAGTCCTCTAGAACTGCAGGAAACAGCAACAAGGTGAAGGAGGTGAAATCTGGCCTCCCAAAGTGATCATCTTTCCCTAAATGTCTCCAAGAGACACTTGACTATCCAGTCTGAGCCACGCTGATGTTTGATTTGGATAATGATGGGTTTCATCCAATGCCTCAGCTGATAACCACATGTCAGCGCAGTTCAGAGCAGCAGGAGGGTGTGCTGGCCAGAGTACACCTGGGCTTTGGTGACTTAGCACTGCACATACAAGGAACACGAATAAGGGTTACATCATGCTGCTTTGAAACAGACTTGCAGCCTTCTAATTCTTAGGAGGGGAATGTGGTATCAGCTGGAAAATGCAAGAGTTGTACTTTATTTAAAAAATCTATTTTATTGCTAAATAAAAGCATGAAATTTGTATGTTTTCATCCATCATCCAGTGCCTTCCACTCAACAACTCAAGGAGCTCTACAAGCTCTTGGCCGAAGTGCCATTTGCTGTGGTTAGGAAGAGGCCACAAATTTTACAAGGACTGAGCATGGTCCTCATGAAGACAACCAGAATTCCCAGAGAAAGAAACATTCCACTGGGTCTCCTGTGGATTTCAGAGGGCTGGACAGGTGACAGGAAAAAGGTATAATGGGGAGAAATGATCAGAGCATTTCACTGACTCAGTGTCAACTCTTTCCCATGGAGATTTGTGCTCTGCAGCTCAGTTCCAGCCTTATACCCCACTGATGAATTCAGAGCAGATCTGTTTGGTTTTCCTCCTGCAGGAGTCCTGAGAGCACACATTGCTGGGACAGGCATACACAAGCCTGCAAAGGTATGGGAGCGTTTCCCTGCACAGGGTCTCTGAGCAGTGACATGGCCTCCTGTCAGCCCCACTTTGTCCCCAGCTAATATTGTTCAGCTACTATAAAACAACTATTACAGTGAAAATGCTGGCTGTACGGATTATGTCTTAAGGGTGCTTGAATTTCGAGTCTGCAGACACAGCAGTCACTGAAATCTCGGAGCCCTGAGGCTCGGTCTTCTCCTGATGGGCTGTGCTGCCCAAATACACTAACAATGGAGTATCACCTACATTTCTGTTTTCAGGGGACGCGGGTATAAATGAGAAGAACAGTTTAAATCAAATACACTTTCTCAGGAAACTTACATTTTGAGGAAGGGGTTAAATTCTGGATGATGCAAACTTTCTCAGCATTCCCATGGCAATCACAGCAATTTGGAAAATGTTATCTTCTGAAAAATCAGAAGCCTGGGAACACCAGGTTTTCTCTTTAGCAGAGAATGGCTGTCCATGCAGGAGAGCATCTGTGCTCTTCCATCTCCCCTGCTGTAAAAATTCCTGCCTGCAGTGAAGGAAAGAAAATTGGCTCCAGAGCAGGGCTGCTGCTTTACGTGAGTCTTATGTTTGCAGAATGCAACTGGTGTAATTACACCTAAGACTGTTTTAAATGCTAGAAAAGCTGTCTGTGTCACCAACATATGATCTTTCCATTTACCCAGCTGGATGCTGTTACGAGTTTCCTGTTCATTACCTGTTTGTTTTGGCAGGACTGTTCAAGGGTGACAAAAGCAGAAATCAGTGGCTAAATACAGGCAAAACATCTTTTGTTGGTGCTCTGACTTTTGAGGGAGGACTTTTTCTACATGCAGGAATTTCAGTGTTCAGACTTATATAGTTAAGTTCTAGTGATAGAGAATAGAGTGACTGCAGCTGTTTTTTTACACGGAGTCTAATGGGAAAGACGAAGGACTCCTTGGAAGCCAAAAGAAGGAAGAAGAAAAGTGAAGGAGAAGAGAATGTGAAGAACATGATGCTGTCAGAGACAATTTGAGAATGGCTGGGAGGTTTAGGGATGCCTGTGTGAGTAGTCAAGTGAGACAGGGGAGCTGCTGGGGCAAAAACTCTGTGAGAACAGTGGACCAAATGAGTCCTTGTGTCACCATATTTCTGGAAATATACGGGCTTCTACAAAGGCTGAGAAAGCCACTATGGAACCAAGACATGATGCAGGAAAAAGCCCAGCCAGAAAGCCCTGAGTCCCATTGGTTGCATGTCGCTATAAGACACGAAAGAACACAGACACACACCGCAGCTCAGGTGATCAGAAGAGAGAAGAAGAGGCGTTTTATTTTTTCTGACTCCAGACAGTGGAATGGACGGTGGCAGTGCCACCTCCCCAAAGACACTGGACAGACAAACAGTCCATCAATTTTTCTCCTCCTCTATGAAGGAATGCAAAAACACTGAGGTGTTTACAGAAAGTGTGTGAGAAAGTTCTTCACAAATATGTAAATATCAGAAGGCTTAGGAAGTCTTACAAAAATCAGGGTGACAGTTGCAGACACCAGCAGCTCACCTTAGGGAGGCTGCTTGAGCAGCGTGTGTGTTGTGGGCAGTGGCAGCCCTGAGCCACAGACGCTGCTTTGAGACCTTTGGGACTCGTGACCTTTCTCATTAGAGCAAGAGTCCCCTCTCTGCGCTTGTCACAGTAACTAACACACAGGAGACCCAACAGATCCCTCCCCAGCCCCCAGGCCTGGAAGGTGTGGTTCAAGCACCACCTTGTCCTTATTCCTGGGCAAAGCTGGTTCTCCGTGGTGAGTGGGTGTGTACATCCGTGCCGTGGAGACAGGCAGGGTGTGGGTGGGCATCCTGAAGGGACATAAGCAAACACTGCCTATTTAAGCAGTGGCCCTGTTAGCACAAACCACCAAAGGCTCCTGGGAGAAAGGCGACTGCAGGAGGGGAAGCTCTTGGAAGTTTATTTTGTAAAATGTGAACAAAACCAGGGATGAACAGAGACTCCAGAGATGGAGAGTTGTTCTGGCATTCCAGAAGAGCCATCCTCAGCTCCTGCACTGGCACAGCCCTTTCAGTCACAGCAATCCTCAAGAAGGGGCGGTTCCCTCTGCCATCAATATTTCCCTGCCACAGGTTCCCCTTTCCCAAATGAGCCCGGGGGCAGGAACCACTGTTCTCCCAGTATGTGGGATTAACGACAACGACCATCTATATGGACACAGAGAAGAGGAAAAGTCTATCCCTTCTGTAAAGATTTGCTCTGAAGAATGATTCTACATTGGCCCCTTGCCATGTAAAGCCCTCGTTTCCTGCTCCATGGCTGTGAATTTGGTGGGACAGAAATATTACATATATTGGTAACCCAGAAGTGTCAAGGTAAGCCATGCTGCTGTGTGCAAAACAGAGGTGTCAATGAGTTGCTTCCAAGATTTCTGTCTTGTCTAGCCTTTCTTGTTCCCAAAAATCCTAAAATGTGGACCAGGTTTTTTAGAGGAAAGATTGAGGCTGTGTACCTCACTCAGCATGGCATTGCCTACCACTCCCAAAACTTCAGCTGTTGCAAGAATAACTGTAGGTTAGCAAATAAAACAATTAATCCTAGTGTTCAAATTCTACATTCATGAGTATTTTTACCCAAAAGACGTCCATCCTGGTACAAATTCCTTGCTGTTTTCACTCTGCTTTGTGCTTATTGTCATTGCAGCTGAGCCTTTCTGTAATTCATCCCAGAGAGTTCAGAAAGCTTCAGGACCCTCGGCTCCAAAAGGAGAGACAAAGAGTCACCACTGCTCCTGAGCAGCATCTGCAGAGGGCTAGATGTGCAGCCACAGATACCTCACTGTGTCCCATTTTGTATCTCAGCCCCCAAAGGGGCTCAGTCCTGCCCTGTTACTCCATGGCTTTCAGGCTCTGGGACTGTGTTCTGCTTCTGCTGGATGGGGTTTCTGCTCTGGTCCCAGCTGGCTCAAGTCCAAGCAGAAGTAGGAGGAACCACTGTCGAGTAAAAAGTGCTCTTTGCGTGATTGATGACCCTTAATAGAGCCCGCCCTCTCGCTCCCCTGGCAGCTCTACTCCAAGCAAGGACCACGGGGTACGCACTGCTGCCTCTCGCATGGGAACAGAGGGACACTGCCTGTTCAGGAGTTAACTTGCCATTCAGCCCCTGGAAAGTGGCTGCAGCCAACAGAGCTCTGGTCCAGCTGATTGTGCACCTTCTAAAAGCAGAGGAATCTTGTTCATCAGTGTGTAACACCACGTGACACCCAGCCAACCACCCTAATTGCCCTGGCAGCGCCAGCCCCTTTGTGCTGCCCGCCCAGCTGCAGCTTTTGTTCCCAGGCAGGGCTGCAGTGGAGTGCTGGACATCTGGGCCTGTCCACCGTGCTGCACACTGTGCCTTCAGCAGGCTGCCATTGTGTGTGGCTGCTGGGCACGCACAGCACGCTGCCATCAAGAAGGATGGCATCACAACCTGCAGCTCCTTTCCTCTCTCCTCAGCTGACAGCAAGGCAACCTCCCAGTGGTAGACCAGCAGCCCCATCCCCTTTACCCTCTTTTTTCCCCTGGTCAAGTAATCCTTTTAGCACCTGGACCTCCCTGTAGGCCATTTCAAAGTGCTTCCCATGGGGCTGGAGGGGTGCAGACGCCCCAGTGGTGGATCCTGCCTTCAGACTTTTTGCCATGGAGCCCAAAAGACCCAGCTGGCCCTCAAGGAAGTCAGGAGACTTCTAGCTGATGCTGGTGGGCTCCCTCTTTCTTAGCCAGCCTCCTCCCTGCATGCCCTTTCCTCCCGGGTGTGCAGCCAGCTGCCTCCTCTTCATCTTCGGACAAGGCAGCCCCAGATGACCCTGGTGTGGTCTCACCCAGCCAAGTGGGTGCCCCTGAGTCCTTCCCAGGGCCTGCCCAGGGACCAGGGCTGGAGCCTGCAGTGTCTGCTCAGGAAGTACGCATTGACTTAGTTTTTCCAGCCAAACACAAGTGGCACCTACAAAACTGTGGCATCCCTGGAAGCCCCTGGCTGTGCCTGTCTAGGTTTTCCTGCCCTAGTGCTGCTAACCAGGCCATACACAGTGGGACGCTGATGGGACGCCCCCTCAACAAGAAACAGGACACAAAGGGGTAGCTCAGCCCTGCACTGACTACATAGAGATAACACAAAGCCTCAGCTCGTTCTCGCCCCCAGGAAATTGCTGGAACGCCATTAAACAGTGGATTACTGTGAAGGCCAAACCAGAAAGCGGAGACCCAAACCCCCTGATCTGAACAGAGGAACTTGCATGGCCTCACTGAAGCTGGGTGCACCCCTGACACCTCTCAACCACTGCTGTCAGCAGCTCCCTGTCCCAAACAGTGCAACATCACTGCCGGCATTTGGAGGCCCTGGCTCACTGACCCTTTTATGGGTCTGGAGCAGATGGAGGGAGCAGGGAAGGAGAGCAAGGGGTGCTATGCCTCCTATTTGTAAAGAAAGGCAAGGCTAAGATCAGCCCCACGCCTGGCCGTGGCTGACTAGTTGTGTTTTAAATAGGTGACTGGAGTTCATCACATCAGATGCTGTTGCAAAGGAGCTCAGTTCCTGCTGAGTGTGAAAGGAGGTTGTTTATAATTTATGGGTTTTAAATGATGGGCCAAGAAAAATTTGGCTTGTGCCAAATCTCCTCTAGATTGCTGATGCTTGTACAAACATTGTAAAAATGCCAGCGATCCTGCTAAAGTTACATTACTTCTAATAATTAGGTTATCATCATGGACTTCTATTGCATTACAAACAAGATGCCTCTGCCAGAGTCATGGAGAAGAAAATGAATTTATTTACAAGAAGATTCTCCCTCACGCGTGCTCCTCCTCCTCCCCCACTGGAAACCATATCTGCTTGCCCCGTCCTTCTGCAATATGCAAGTAATTCAGGCCACTGGGCCTCAGTGACACTGTGTTTGTGCTCAGGGTGCCTCTGAACTCCTGTCCTTCCCCAGATCTCTAAACAGCCTTTTCTTTCTGAACAGATTTAATGAAGGACTAGTAGTGTAATCCAGGGCAGACACTGTTTGACTAACAGCCTTCAGAGCACAAAGCAAAAGGGAAAAGGACACTGGGTGTCCTGCAGAAATGGTGGTGCCTTGCTGTTTCGCAGATAGAAGCAGGTGATGCAAAATGTATTGCATTCCAAGAACACACAAAAAATCCTACATGGACAATTTTGTTTGTGGGCACAGAAAGTTTCAGAGAGACAAACATATGAATATATTTATGGCATATTACATAAGTAAAAATCACAAGTGGTGTCTAGCATTACTTTTTGTGTTGTTTGTATGGTTTTTTTTACTCCTGGGTGGTGCTTCTAAGAAACAATTTGTGTGAAAACTTCCATAGAAGACAATTTTAGGGCTTAAAAGGTTAAAATATGTCTCCAAACAAAGCAGTTTATTCTGTTCTGTTTTGCTTACAGATCTGTAACACAGATATCCAAATTTGCTTGGTTGAAAGTGAAATTTAACAAAAGATACACTTTTCACTGTAGCACAGCGTTGTTGAAATCCCACAGAGGGTAAAACAAAACCCTAAGTAATATTTTGAATCATTAGTGCTCAGCTGAATACAAATACCAAATGGCGAGGAAGAAAGCATGGATGGGAAAGAAAAGAAGAATAAATAAAAGAAAAACTTGTCTGTATTGACCAGGATGGAAGGTGGTAAAATATTTCTCACAATAGGAATGCCAGGTCTGTCATTAGAGGATGGAGTAGGAGCTGCAGTGTTTGTCAAACGGGAAAGTGATGCATCAGACCCTTTGGTGGGGCACACAGAAGTTTGGATTAATATTTAACTCAACACTTTTAGAAAAAGATAAGAATAGTCCTCTCAGAGCGATACGTACTGTCAGGAAGAGACTTTAATCACAGCGTTTACAAAAGAAGTATCTCTGTAAATCCAGCGAGGAGTTCAATACAGCCGTGTAACTAGAGAGGAGGAAACACGAGGGTTCAGAGCATCGTTCCCTTTCTTTCTCCTGTATTTTTAATCTTCTTGTTACTTTATTTGTTACTTCCCCGTGTTAAGTGTCCCGTTTGTGGCAGGGCGAGGTGGCGGTGCCCCTCTGCCGCGGTCAGGCGGGTGGGACTGTCCTTGCCGGGCACCNCATCTCAGCGTCTCCCTTCGGCTGTGTGTATCTGATTGTCAATTTTTTTTCAAAGTTTATATTTATGAAAAAATCAACAAAAACAACAACAACAAAAAAAGAAACACAAGAGGAAAAGCTCGGGCTTCCAAAGATGTCTAGAAATTGATTTATGGTTAGTATAAAGACAACAGTATAAAAATAACAAAGGAGGCGGCAGCTGCTGCACGGATTGCTATGGAGACCCTAATGAAATTAGCACTATCAGAAGGTTTCTAATTTTTTTTTTTTGCCTTCTAAGCTTCTAATTTCTTTTCTATTTTGGCTAGCCAGAGTGCAATTAAAAAAATATATAAAAATAAAAAAAATAANTTTAAAAAAATAAAAAAAAAAAAAGAAAGAAAGAAAGAAGAAGAAAATAGCCCACCGAAATAATATGTGCAATAGATACCCAGCCAATAAATAAATGTTAACCTCACCGAGGTTTTTATATGAAGGATTTGATCTGAAACAAGATGGCCAAGAGCCCCTCTTTGTAGATCGCCTCCAAAGCGGCTGCGCTTCCAACTAAAGGTGGCTTCACCCGGCCGAGCCAGCTGCCAGCCAAGCCACCGAGGCGCTCGAGTGGGGCCAGCCGATTAGAAATAAATACTTTAAAAATACTTCCAATATTTTTTAAGTGTAACGGCTCTTTGCGTGATGCCACAGTTTGTTTTACTCTATTAATGATTTACGACTTGCTGTCTTAATTAATCCTTACATAAACTACAAACACCAGCCACTGTTACAACTGTTCAAGACTACTCTCTCAACTAGCTCAGACCGATTATACTAAATAGGTGAAATGTAAGTCACCACGGACCTGAATCCCTCTCCCGAAGTATTGGCGAAGAAACTCTACAAATACCCACATAAATACATTAAGACGAGGATAAATAATCAGTGATACAAAAAAATGTCTCGCTTAAAATAATAAATACATATCATTTAGTCCAATGCGATCCTTACGTTACGGAAGAACTCATAAATTAACTTCTCTGAAATAAGCTTACGCGCGGGCGAGTTCCGACGGCTCACGACTGGTCTAAAACACCTCAGCATGACGCGCTGCTAACACTACAGCATCTCTAAGACTTACCTTCAAGTACATCATTACCAGCTTATTAGTCCCTCGGTTGGCAGTATATTGCACTGTCATGCTTAAAACAGCTCTAAGAGAAAGGCTCCTGCTCACGGACCTACTCGGGGCTGCGGAAGAAAGAAGGGAGCTGCTAAGGGCGACAATTCCACTAATACTGTTGGCACTCGAGAGCACAGTAACACTGTCCCGTCAGAAAAGTGAGGTAATGGAGAGGGGAGCGGGGCCCGCTGGCCGCCGCCCCGCTACAGATGCGTGAGCTTGGGCGCCTCCTGCATCCGTCCCTGAGAGGTGTGGTGAGAGGAAAGGTCCGTGTAGGTAGGGTGGGGGTCGCAAGGTCCGTGGTGGTGGCCGCCGGGGATCTGGGCGGCGCAGCTGTAGTCCACGCTGGCGGAGGAGGGGTGCTGCAGGTGCCCCAGGTTGAACATGGGGCCCGAGGCCGGCATCGAGTCCACGAAGTTGCCCCCCACGTAGACGGGGCTGCCCTGCAGGCTGGGGTTGGCGAAGCCGCCGCCGCCGCTCTGCATGGGGTGGGGGTCGTACTCCGCGCCCGCGTAGCGCTTCTGCTGCGGCAGGCAGCTGCTCAGCGGCGCCGTGTAGGCGGCCAGCCCGTACATGCTCTGCTGGGACTTGGCGAAGGAGGTGGGCGAGGGCGCGTCGTAGCTGAGGCTGTTGACGCCGGGGAGCTGGCTGGAGTAGCCGACGTGGTTTGGGCCGCTTAGAGGGGGGCTGCGGTCCGGGGACTGTCCGACGGGGGAGTGCATGATGCCTTTGGCTTTTTGGTCCTTTTTGTACTTCATCCGGCGGTTCTGGAACCAGATCTTGATCTGCCGCTCGGTCAGGTTCAGTAGGTTGGCCATCTCCACGCGGCGCGGCCGGCACAGGTAGCGGTTGAAGTGGAACTCCTTCTCCAGCTCCACCAGCTGCGCGCTCGTGTAGGCTGTGCGCACCCTCTTGGAGGCCGGCCCGGGGGGGCTCTTGTCCTCGCAGCTCTCTCCTGCGGGGAGAGGCGCAAAGAGATATTGGTTCCCCCCACGAAAGACGGCCCCCCTTTCCTCCCGGGGTGCCTCGGAAACCTGCTAGACCCTCTCGCTCTGTCGGCGCCCGGGGAGGGGGTGCAAAGCGCCCCGGGGTAGCCTCCCACTCCTCCCTGCACGATATACACACCCTCCCGCAGCTGCCTCCCCCCAGAGACCACCAGCAGCCACCCGTCCCGGCGTCCCCGGGACCCGCCCCCAGGCTGTCCCACCTGCAGCGCCCGGCAGGGCTGGGACCCCTCCGCGGGGTGGGGAGGGGGGGAGGAACAGGAGGGCGAGGGCAGCTAGAGGAGTAGGATAGAAGGCGCGGAGCCGGGGGCCTCAGGCCGAAGGGTTCAGCCCGAGGGACTCAACCCAGCTTCTCGGGCGAGCGGTGGCTCGGGGCGGGGGTGTTGGGCTACCTGGGGGGGCGCAGGTGCTTTTCTGCTTGGAGTTCTGCCGGGACTCCTTCATCCAAGGAAATATCTGCTTGCTGAGGGTGGCGCTGGCCGAGCCCGAGGAGTTGGGGCCCCCCTTGGCTTTTTTCGGAGGGGGCACACTGGGAGGGGGGTTGGGCGGGGAGGAAGGCGGCAGGGCCGGGGGCTGATGCTCGCCGATCCCCGGGGGCTGACTGCCCCCCGGGCCGCCCCCGCCCGGCCGCATGCAGCTCCCGCTCAGCTCGCTGCCCTTGTGGGCCGGAGCGCGGCCGGGCGCCGAGCCCTGGACGGAGCAGGCGGAGCCGGGGTACTCGCCGTCCAAGCCGGCCTGGCCGTAGGGCTGGTGGGCCGCGCCGTAGGGGTAGGCGTCGGCCTTGCTGTAGGTGTAGCCCCCGAAGAGCCCCGCGTTATCGTAGTAGGCGGCTTTCTGCATCCTCTGCTCTGCGCTCGCCGAGGCCCGCGGCCCCCGCTCAAATAACATTGACCGCCGCCCCGCGCCTCACGTCCTCGGCCCGGGCCACTCGCAGCCACCTGGGGACGGAAAGAGCAGGGACACAAAAGAGACTTTTAGAGGGGGAAACCGGCTGGTAGCGGCTGGCCCGGGCCGGTCTCGGCAACCCCGCACCCCGGCACCCTCGGCCTCGGCCTCTCAATCCAGGAGAGGGCTGGGAGACGTCAAAGAAGGAGCAGGGGACCCAAAGAAGGACCAAGGAACAAAAAGGGAGGAGCGGGGTCACCGGGCAGGAGTCGGGGCACACTAGGCCACACCAGTGAGGGAGCAGAGTACACCAGGGAAGGAGCCGGGCACTGCAGAGAAGGAGCCACCCGAGAGCGGTGGTGCAGGGGGGAGAACGGGAACACATTGGCGGGACTTCATACAGGCCACCTTTTGAAGCATTTTGGGGGATGTTTTATCGGCCTTGTTTTGCCTTTGGACCGTTCCCGCTCGAGCCTGGCCGGATCGGACCCCGCGGTTGTAGGCAAGGGCTCTCGGGGAGCGCTGTGCTGGCCGGTGTCCCCAAAGAGCCGCTGGCCCATTTCGGCCGACAGCATCAGCACCCCCCGCCCGGCACGCGTGCGCACGGCCGGGTACGGCTGACATGATGGATGGAGCCCGGGCTGCGGCCGGGCAGAGGCAGAAAAATCCCGTCCCCTTTGTAAACCCGCCCTTCTTCCTTCCCCGGATTCCTCCAGAGTTAAAGTATAACCGGCGCCATTCACTGCCTTCACTTTGCACTATAAAGGAAGTCGCAGGTCAGCTCTCCTATTTTAATTCTGTGATGAATTAAATTCCCTCACCCGACGTTTCTCGTCCCTTTTATTTGTACCCTGTAGAAAGAACCTCAGACATTTGAGATAATTTTTAGAGGGTTCTTCTCTTTTTTTCAGCCTGCAAACTTATGGCTCTCCCCTCCCCACCCCCCGGCTCCCACATGAGGCTGCTCCCACCGAAAACGCACGGTCCCTTTAGGGCGGATGTTTTGAGGCAGGGTGCTGTTACCTTTCTCCTCGCTGCTCCCAAAACTTCTCTGTGCTTAGTACAAGATGGAAACTGTTCTGCAGTTTTGGTGCGGCTTTTTAATATTCCCTGCTCCTATTTTTCTTGTGCGATAGGGGATTCCTCTGACACTTTTGGTAATTTTGTAAATTAGCACATGCTTCAGCTGACAATCTAAGTCTGTAAATCAACATATCTTAAGACTTACTTGTATTTCTGAAGTATTTAAGCCTACTAACATACCAGAGAAAACTAGCTGGAAATCTTTGAAAGGTGTCCGACAATTATAGTTCTCCTGCCTATACTTTTGCGATAGTAGAAGAGTACTCTTTTTTTTCCTCCCTCAAGTGCCGTTGGTCCCGCCAAGTACCGTTGGTCTGTTCTCTAAAATTCACCGGGAAACACATCCTTGTAAGTCAAAATAACCTCAGCGAGCTACGATCCACGGCCGCTCTCGGCGGTTTATCCCGTGTCTGAGACAGCCGGGGTCCTTTTCTTTCCTAAACAAAAGCTTGAGATGATCTGTGGAGCTGATGGAAACGGGAACTGTTTTTCTCTCCCGGAAAATTTTAGTTTAAAAAGTCTGCAGAATTGGACGAATTTTAATACGATGTGATAATCCTGACGGGTCTTGGAAGTATTTTTGTCCAAATAGCGCTGTCGCTCTTTCCCCACTTCTATAATCTACATTTTCAGGACCGCTCTGGACTGAGGACTTTTGTTGGCACAATACTGTCTTAAGCGTAGGCTTTTATATGCCTTGTGAAATATAGTTCCCAAAAGAATACACAGAATCTTAAGAAAGAATATTGCTGTTAAGCTGTTAAAAGCCTTATTTCTTTTCTGAAATACCAACTGCTTGTGAACTCTGCTTGAACCTAAAAAGGAGGCTATGGGCCATAAATCACATGGACAATGCTCAACTGTTTGGTGGCTCATCTTTAGATCTTAAAAAGAGAGAGAGAGAGAGAGAAAGAGGGAGAGGGAGACCTATCCAGGGTTTGATTTTCCACGAGAGAAAGGCCCGGGGTGATGTTTTTATAGGTAACACCAAAGCGGGGGCTCAACACTTGGTGGTTTGGCCAGAAACAGCCTCCAGGAAAAAA
>VXBU01004950.1:874661-885143 GCA_013400315.1 Bombycilla garrulus
AAAAAGCTTATCGCCATTTAAGAAATCCCATTAAATTCAGAAATCTCAGCCAGAGAGCAGCCGGCTCACCCCGGCGCAGCCGCAGCCACCTGAGCTGTACCTGCCCCTTTCCCCCTTTCCCAGCAGAGCCGCTCCGCTGCCGGGGCCGCTCCGCCGCCGCCGCGCTCCTCGGAGCTGCTCGGTGCCGGAGCCCGGCGGAGGGGACGCTGCCTGCGGACTTACTGTGCGCTCCCCCCGCGGCCTGGGGGAGCCGGGAGCAGAGGTGCCTGCGCGCTCGCATTCCGCCGATGGTTCCCTGCTAACACTTTCCCGATTACTGCTTCCAGGAACGAAAGCATCTGCACTTGTATGCTCTTAAACTAATTTATGGTGGGAATTATATTTTGGCTTGTCAACTCTCAAGCCATAAAACAAAGTTTATTGGAATCACGTGCTTCTAAATAGCCACTCAGGACTTATCTCTGTGGAACCATAAATAACCTTCAGCTTTAAACTTTTATTCGCTAAATAAAGGTTCTCTGAATCTGTCCTATAAAACGGGACCGGGTCGAAATAGCGGGGATGGGTGGAAGTTCAGCTGCACCACGTTATGCCGGCCTTTTTGAGGAGCGTGTTTTAGAAAAAGCTGCAAAAGGGACTTAGCACTCCCAAAGTGCTCTTGGGAAAGGAGCTGGGGGTGTTTTCTGTGGGTACCCGTTCAAACCTTTGTTTATAGCTCTTAGGGTACAAGGAAGCCCATCATTAAGAGGAAAGGAAAAAAAAAAAAGTCCCACCAAAACAAAACAAAACAAGACAAAACCCACAAACCAACAGAAAGATGGAATCTTTTCTCACTTCCCTGGGTGTTTATGGCATTTTGGTGAGGCTCCCCCGCAAAATGGTTTTGAATCATTCATCTCAAAATTTAGGAGAGCTGTGCCAGGGGTTGCAGGTTCTTCGGGCACCCGAGGGATCTTTGTAAGTGACCAAACTGCTGCGAACAGCGAGGGCACAGGGCTTCGGAAAGGGAGAAAGTGTGAAGCCCGCCACAATGAGATCTTTGAGGACTGGAAGTTTAAGGACGGTTATAAAGCAATAAAAGAGCCCTGGTGTGAAGGGAGCAGGGTGTGAGTTAGCAAATGAGAATTTCAAGGAGCCCGAGCACAGGAAGTCAAATGTCCCTGGCAGTCACACACCATGAAGAAACCCGGGCATCAACTCCCAATCTATCATGGCTAAGATGAGGACGTCAGAGCGGCCAGCAGCTCCTGGTGCATCCCAGGAAGGGTTCGTACCTTCCTTCGCCAGAGGGCGGGGAGCTGTGTCAGCCCCGCCGGGGACCGGCCGCGTGCGGAGGGGACACGGCCACTCGCCAGGCCCGCGGGTGAGAGTGCGCCTCCGCCCGGGGGCTCAGCTCTGAAAAACGAGCCAAATGCAATTCCTTGCTGGGTGGTGGCACCAACTGGGTGGTGCCTGTTTAACACCAGAGTCTGCTCTTACTCGGCCAGTTCCTAACGAATCTAGCTACACAACTATGAAGTCACCCAAAAGGGCCAGCTCAGCTCCCACTGTACTCTTTAGATGGCTCCAGTCACAGCTGAACAATTTGTTTTCCTTCAGACAACAAGAGGCATCCCGAGGTCCTTCCCTGCTTCTTCTTTACGATCCAGTATGGCTTTGCATTCCACTATTTTTCTCTCAAGGTCTTACTCACACAGCATTGCCTTTGTGCTTTTTTTTAGTGGTCTAAGCTGTGGGACAGCCCTTTCCACCTCCCCTGCCCAGTACAGCTGACAGGGACAGTGCACAGGGTGGCATTTCAGACACAATGCATGGTCTGAGAAGTTTTATCAGGCTCAGGGGCTCCAGGCAGCCATCCCAGAGATAGGAGTGGGCTGCCTTGCATGGGGCTGGCTGCAGGGTCTCTTTCAGCACAGCCTTTCCTCCCAGTCCTGGCTAGGCAGAGGGACAAGCTCCTTGGAACTCCCCGAACCTTGCTCAGGCACCTGGGCCTGGCCACAGCAGCCCCTGGATCAGGCTTTGTGGTATTGTCCAGCTACCCTCCTTGCCAAATACATCACCCTCAGCGGCCTCTGGAAGAAGGAGGCAGCTGCAGGGAGCTAAAGTGGCCATATCTGGAAAGGGGCAAGAAAATGCTCTGTACTGGGACATGAAGGGTAGGGTGTAATGAGAAAGTGCAATAAAATGCAGGAGAAATAGGCTGGGGCAAGAGCTACGATGCAGAGTCAAGTGTGTTTGCCCCAGGCCTGGCACTGAGTGCTGGGTATGGCAAAGGGCAGGTGCCAGGCAGTGGGGCCCATGGGTGAGCTCCAGACCCTGTGGCAGTGCAGGGAGCACCACATCCCTCGCTGAGCATCTGCCATGGCTTCAGCTCTCTTGGCCTGGCTCGTGAGCAAGGCCAAGGTTTGGAGATGAGAGTTCCCAGCGTGTGCAGGAGGAGAGGAGCCGTGGCCTGTGTGGCTGTTGGCCTGCAGAAGTGCCAGCCCCTGGCAAATGGGGTGGTCCAGGCTGGGCATGTCCTTCAGGCACACACGTCCTGGACACTGGGGCTGTAGAAGGTGAGGCTGTGAGATAGTGAGGAATTGATGACTGAGATACAGCTCCCTCTCATTTAAGGACAAGACGAATGTTTCAGTAACTGAGTAATTCTAGCCATGAGATTTTTGAAGTGGGAATTAGAACAATTTTCACATTTCCTATTCTAAAATGCAGATGCAAAAGTTGACTTTGAAGCTCTGGCCAGTTCATTCTCTAGGCTTTTATGCGAGTTTTCATATTTGGGGCTGATGATCTAGAGACAGATAAGAAGTATAATGAAACAACGCAGTAACAATTGGTTTCCCTCTGGTAATTGTGATAAAGAGGCTGGGGGAATTGAATCACATGTGTATGCCACCATCGCTCTCAGTGCTGTTTGACAGACACGATGGCCAGCATCCTACCCTGAGGACCACACTGCCAGAAAATTACAGGCTCCATCTCTGACTTTGAAGACCTACTAAGCACCTTGATAGCGTCCAACGCATTTTGCCCCTCTGCTTTTATCATAGCCCCGACTTTTCAACAGTCGCCTCGTCGCCCATGCCCTCGCGGAGCAGGATGTGGGCATGCAAAGGCCCCTGCCTGCAGCACCCCACGCCCGCGGGCAGATCCGGCGGCATCAGGGGCCCGGAGCGGGCAGGGCGGCGTCGAGCCGCGCCTCGACATCAAACGAGGGCAGCGGCGGCGACACCTCAGGTCCGCGGGGGAAGAGGGAGAGGAGCGCGGGGCAGGGAGGGGAGGCCGGGGGCCGTGGGAGCGTCTCGCCGGGGTAGGCACGGCCCGTGGGGATGGGTGCCGCCAGGGTCGTGTCCGGGCACGGCTGGGGAAGGTGAAGCCTGCGGGCAGCAGGTGAGGCGGAGGCAGGGAGCTGTGCCGAGCCCCGGCTTGCAGGAGGCAAGAGAGGATGTGCGGGGGCCGGGGGCTCTGCCCGCGGGCAGGGAGCCGGCGGGAAGGAAGGTGCTCTGGCACCCGCATCAAAGGGACGGGGAGGGAAGAGGCGGGTGCCCGACATCAAAGCGCGGGCTGGTGACCGGGAGGGCAGCGGGGCACACGAGGGGAGCCCCGCGGCACGGCGGGTTAGGCAGGGAGAGCGCGAGTGCGCGCACCGGGGCGCGCCGGTCTGCGGGCCCGGCTGGGACGGGAGATCGCGGCGCTGGAGGGGGTGGGACAACCGGGTCGCGGCTTGAGGCGCCCGNAGGGCGGCATGGTACGGGTCCCGGGGCCGGCGGCGGGGCGGTGGGACTCTCGCCCCGCGGAGGGGAGAGCGGCCAGGCTTGTCCTACAGCGCCTTCTCCTGGAAGAGGCCGTGGAGACACAAGGGCTGGCGGCCGCGGCNCACACGCGGACAGATGTGGCGGAGCCGGGCCGCGACGGCGGAACCGGCCGGGCTGCTGCGGTGACCCCCGGCGCCCTGCACCCTGGCGAGCTCCAGCTCGGAGGGCTCCCGGCGTGGGGCGCTGGGCAGGCACTGCGGGCTGCCTGCCCTCCTCGCCGCCCCCTCCCCCGCGGGTGATGGGAGGCGAGTGCCGAGTTTGGGCAGAGCCTGCTGCCGCTGAATGCACTTTTATTGCCTCTTGTCTCTCGCAGAGAGCCTTCCTCCGCGCCCCGCCCGGCCTCCGCGACCTGCTGCAATGTTTATGGTGCCTCATCTTTTCCTTTCGCTTCCTGTTTTTTCCTCTCCCGCTCCAGCAGCATTGAGTGCCGCACTGCAGCAGAGCAGTAAATACCTTTAACAGCTGCCTGCCAACCGAGGGGTGAAATACCGTCTTTGTTCGGATTTCTTTTTCTGTCCCAAGCGCTCATAAAACACCCCGTAGGAATTATATTTTTGGGGGGAACGAGAAAATGAATCGGCGGGATTTTCAGTTCTTAAGAAGGCAAAACCAGCGTGTACATATCTTCGCCTGGTCTTATCGGGTTTCCCGGGTCCGCAGTTCGCATCTCCCTCCCTCCTTGCACCAAAGCCCTGCCAGACTGGGGGAACGGAGGCTGCCTTTCCTCTTCCAGGCAACCTGCAGCAGCTAAGCGGGAGCCAACCTGACTTCCCAAATGGCAGCCGGTGCCAGCGGCACCCCAGCACTGCCAGGGAGAGAAGGCTGCCGCTTCCTGCCAGCTGCTTTGTGATGGTGTTTTTATACTGCCCGTGCGTCAGTAAAGGGTGCACTGGGAATCGGCTGTTTCCTTTCAACACACATTATAAAAAAAAAAAAAAAAAAAGGAGATGAGTAGTAAATTCTGTTGAACATATCGGGAAACAAAGCAAGTGCAAGAAATTTGGCTGTGGATCTTATACTCCAAAAATTTCAGCACACCAACACATCTATGTTCATACCACGTTTTATAGGTGTATAAATAGATACAAAAATATAGTCCTCATATGTGCCATATACATATAAACACGAACATACAAATATATATATATGTTCCATATATATAAATGCGTAATTATTTTCTATGAAGACTTACAATTACATAGGTATGTTTAAGAACATAAACAGACCTACGTGTGCTTTAATTTTAATAGTAAATAAATAAATAAATAAATAAATACATCCGATAAGAAAAAAAACTAAGAGCAAAAGCCAGCCAGGAAGTAAGCCATTTAGAAAAAAGCAGAACTCCCACATAAACCAGTGGAATCATAAATGCATATGTGTATCCGTATGTGTCTGCAGATGGACCCGCAGACACACACACGCACATTAGAATTCGTTAGAACATCCTGCTTTTGTTTTCTTCTTTTTCCTCAGGCTACAGATAATTTCAAAACAGCTCAAGGACGAGATTTTCCGAAATTTTTGGAGAGATTTATAGTCAAGTAGCTGTAATTACTGTGTCACCTAGGAGGGATTCTGAGAGTGAAACCTAACGCAGCGCATATTTTCCACGTTACTCTTGAAGACTGTTGCTATGTTGAAAACGATTCGTCCCAAATAATCCCTAAGTCCTGCAGGAGCGCGGGGCGGCCGGCTAGTGCAAGCAGGCAAAGCGTGGGGGACAGGGATCTTATAGCTTACTGCAGTGGGGCTCGGGTTTAGCAGGCTGAGGAGTGCTCAGGGGTGGATTAAAGAACAATTTCTTCCGTGGGTTCAAAAAAAGTGCTCGCACCTTTCCACCCTCGCTGTGTATAGTTTAGTCAGGCGTTTCGCTTTACCGTTAATTAACTGGCTGCTTTCGGGTAAATGGCGAGTCGGTAAATTCCTGCAGTGCAGCAGCACGGTGCACTGCAACCACCGATGGGAAAGCTAAATAACAAATACCAAAGGGCGGCTTTTCTACCGTGCAATAACAGTTGGAAAATGAAGATGAGATGAGTAAAGCATATATAAATGCTCACAACAACGTACTTCCAAAAAATATGTGTTCTAAAGAGAGAAGTAGATGTGCAGATACAGTATATATGTATATAGGTAATGTGAATGTGGATGTATATACATATATAGGTAACGCAGGAATAGTTTGCTAAACTATTCTATCTCCTCGACATAGTTCAAAATAAACCCAAGGATTTGCTGCTGGGTTTATTTTCGAGAACTTGTCCCCCGGTTAGCCCCGTATGATTTCCACGTGGGTAAGCAGCCGTACCGCGGGCGTGCGCTCCCGGCCGTGTCTCCGCGCTGCCCGGCTGCCGAGCCCGGCCCTTGTGCTGCCCACAGAGCAGCTCGGAGCCGCAGCCCTGGCTCCGCGCTGCAGCGGAACGAGGATGTGAGAAAACGTCCCGGCGGGGCAGGCGAGGGCTCCCGGGGCTGGCTCCGGGCACAGCCCTGGCTCGACCGGCTCTGCGGAGCCGCCCCGCGCTCTCCGCCCCCGCGGGAGCGCTGACCCCGAGTCTCCTGCGAAAACACCTGTTAAGCTTTAAAGTTACTCGACCGCCCTTCCGCCACGGGGAAAACAAACCGGAGCATCACCACAACGCCCTTCAGGCTGGCAGGGGGGAAAAGAGTACCAAAAGCAGAGGGCCTTATACTGGAAGAAATCCCACAGGCAGGCGAGGCACTGCCTGCGCGCACTGCGCCCCAGCCTGCCACCCCTCACGGCGGAACACCGGCACAGCGCGGCCCGCGGCGCTTCTGCCGTGAGAGCCCGCGAGCAGCAGCCGCTCTCGCTCTGCGGCGTGCCCACAACCACTATTAATAATAATAATAACACTGCCGAAAATTACATTAGCAACAACAACAACAGCAATCACAGTGGTAAAAATAGTAATAGCAATACTGAAAGTAAGAAGAAGGGTTTTCGAGGGACAGGTGACGGAGAGGGACGGGAGGACAGGGGAGCCGGTGCCGTGCCGCATATCGCGGGGTACCGGCGACCAGCCCGAGGGGAACTGAGCGCTTACCAGTTCGCGGCATTGCCCGCCTGCGGAGAAGCCCGGGGAGGGTCGCTGTAATCCATTTTACACCCGCGTAGCAATCCGTGTGCCGGAGGAGATAGCGGCAGCGGGGGCACCGAGCGGTGGGAGAAGAGCGAGGGGCTGCAGGAGGCGGGCGCGGGTCTCCGCGCATCCCTCCGCGGGCGCGGGAGAGGAGGCTGCGCGGGGCCGAGAAGTGTCAGTGCAGCGGCGACGGGACCGGCCGCGGGTTTAGGGGAGCGGGGCACAAACATGAGGGCGACTGCCATACACCTCAGCCTAGACAAAGGTTAGAAAAAGAGGGGCTGAGGCTCTCTGAAGGCAGAATGCAGGGGGAAATTCGCCAGGGAAATCAGGAAAAGGCCATGAAAGCGCTCGCTGCCTGCACATGACCAGCCGCAGCCAATGACGAGCCCAAATAGGTCATAAAAAGGTCTATTACCAAGTTGTAAATTTTCTTCAAACAAAAAGGAATTTACTGCAATTCCTTGCGGATTTTGCACATACTGCTTCCCAGCGCCATGTTTCTTTCGCCTGCGCGCTGCGCTTTTACTGAGGCTTCGGTCCCGCCTGCCCCCGGCCTGCGCGCCACGGGCGCGGTGCGGAGCCCCGCGATCACGGCCGGGCCGCGGAACATCCGCGCGGGCCGCGGACAGAGGGACAAGCGGCTGCGGAACCGCACAGAGAGGGGCAGGGCACCATGCCGAAGGATCCCTTTCTTGCCAAACGAAAGGGGACTTAACCCGCATCCCCACCCTCTTCTGCCACCCCTCCCCACCGCTCCGCCGGGCACTAAAAGAAACCACATCTGCTTTAGCGCCCACTACTGAAGCGGAAGCCGTCGCCGACATAAAAATAGTCCGAGCCTCTTCCCCACCCCTCAGTGCGCGGTTCCCGCAGGTTGCGCCGGGCGCTGTCACCGCGCCCAGTGCAGGCTGCCTCCGCCCCGGATAAAGCCTTCCCAGGGCACCAACAGGCAAAATCCGATTCCTAGAAAGTATTCTAAAAACAAAATTAAAATGGGCCTGCGTCCACAAGGAATACTCGGCTCAGAGACAGAGTACTGTGGACGTTTCTTGCTCAAGTTTTGTTTCAGGGAGTAGCCAGAGCCCTCAATCCGCGACCTCCGTGCTGACTGTAGCTGCTAACAAAAGTAAACACGCCTAAAGATGTAGGATCGATATTGGATCTTTTTAACACACTGCTTCAGGCAGATGTACACCTTTGAATATTGCCTCGGCGGAGGCTGTGGCTGCTTTCCTGGTGGCTCTGCAGCACTCACGGCCGCGCTGAGCTGCTCCACAAGGGAACGGAGAAATTCTGCGGAAACCAAAGGCGCGGTACATCCACCCAGGGGCCGTCTCAGGCGGCCTCTGGCCGCCGCTCCCGCCGCAACCCGCGCAGCTACGGCTTTTCCTTCCCAAAAGTCCGATGGCTCCGGTTTTACAGGGGACTCGGTGTCTGTCTGGGTCTATTTCTGACTCCATTCTCTTTTTTCTTAGCAAGTTTCCAACTAAGACAGAGGGAGAGATTCAGATGCTAGGCTACGGGGGTAAATACCTGAACAACTAAAGCGAGGTTTTGTTTTTCTTAATGAGTAAGACAGGGGCGATTCCAGTTACCGCTAGGCCTTCGGCAATTATGTGCGCTCAGGGAAGTCAGTTTTTGCCTGCGTGGCTGCGTTCCCAGTCGGTCCTAGGAGAGTGACGCTAATGGAAACTTTTTCAGGAATATTTTAATTTTATTCTTTGTCTGGTAATTAAAAACAACTACCGCAGCAGCGCAGCAGCTCTTTTCCGGACAAATACTAGCTTAAGGAGTGCTCCGCTGGTGTGTGAAGGTCTTCGACGTGCCTTCGCCTCGCGGGCAGCCCGGGATGGCAGCGGGGGCACCAGCACGGCTTTTCCCTCAGCAGGAACCCGGCTGCGTCCACCCTCCGCCGCCGGCGCAGCAAAAGCGAGAGGCTTTTCCTGCCCGGAGACCAAATATGTCGGTGCCACTAGCACGAGTATTGTTTTGAAAAGCGAGGGGGTTTTGCGCGTCGGGCCACCGGGTTACTTTGAACGCGCATCCTCCCCTGACACTGGGGATACCGGCGTATTTATACAAATCCATGCAGCAAAAATGTTTGCTTCACTGCTGTGTTGCAGCTTCCCCTTGTTTACAACCTTTAGCCAACTAGGAGATTAAAATAAACCCGAGAACAATAGCTCCGCTCGCTCGTGCCTCCCTCCAGAGCTGGCGCTTTGCAGCAGTGGAAACGTGCCTGCCTCGGTGATGGGGAGCGGGGAAGAAGAAGGGAAACGAAATGAAGCTAAACCGCCCTACAAGTGCCATCCCCGCGGATGGCGGTTCTCGCCGCGCCGGGTGCATTCACAGGAGAGAAGCGATGGATGCGAGAGAAGGGCCCAGAGGCGGGCGGCACCTCCTCGGGAGCCTGGCTGTGATTTTCTGAGCAAGGCCTCGGCACAGCCCCGGCCTCGTCGGGATCACGCTCGTTTCTGGGCAGATAATAGAATTATATATCGTGCTTGTCGCGGTTTCTGGCGCTTCCATTCGATTTCCTTCACGGAGCCATTACTCAGGGGAGCGTCAGCCGGTAGGGGAAAAATGACGCAAAAATCTTGATAGGGATTTATACCTCATCCCTCGACTCTCTGCCTGCTACTTCTAAAAAGGACTGCCCTCGACCGTCCTGTTTGATACCATGCTCTGCGGGACCCCGCCGCGGAGCGGGAGCAGGAGGAGAGAGGCAGAGAGAAATTAAATTGTTTTGCTAATCAGAGCGGACCTCTCCTCCCGTGGTTGCGGCAACCGTGAGGCAGGCTCTGTCTTCACCAGCTGCGGCGTCCACTGGGAAACGCATCATATGATAATATTTAGGGGCAGAAACGTCTTTCTCTGGGTCTACGCACGGTTTGGGACTCCTAAGAATTACAGCCCTCCAGAAACCCCCACGCAAGGCCGCAAAAGCTTTGTATCTCCGCTTGTCAGCCGTCCTCGGGGGAGGCTGGGCCCGTTTTGGCCGTGGTTGGCGCAGCGGGGTGGAAGCCCCGCAGCGGTCTCAGCAGCCCTTGGGGCTGGCGTGGCGCCGGGACGCTCTCCGGGCCGGGCTGGCAGCAAATGGCTCCGAAGGGTCAGGGCCGTGTGTGCCGGCAGCGGTCCCGGCTCGGCCCGGGCTGGGGGCACGAGGAGGCGGAACAGGGCCCGTGCGCGCTCGGCGGGGCCGCCCGGGCCAGCCCGCACTGCGCCCGCAGGTGGGGCCGTGCTTCCCGCTAGCAGCTGCTTGGACCGCGGCCCCGCAGCGCCAGCGGCAGGGAGCAAAAAGCGGGTTTTGTACGCAATGTGCCGTTCCCAGAGCCCACGGAAACACCCGGCGTCGGAGGA
Source organism: Bombycilla garrulus (assembly GCA_013400315.1). NCBI lineage: Eukaryota > Metazoa > Chordata > Aves > Passeriformes > Bombycillidae > Bombycilla > Bombycilla garrulus. The sequence goes on from VXBU01004950.1 coordinate 884,941, forward strand.
GAGACGGGGGGAGGGCGCAAGGGAGAGTTAGTCCCGACCACTGGAAACTCTGAAGGTTTCTTGAGGATTACAGAAGGGATACAGGGATGCCGATATATTTAATAATTGAATAAATTCGGTTTATTTTAATCAAATATTACAGAAGGCGGCTAAATATATTCCTATAATATTTTCTTCAAGATTAATAAATTTATTTAATTTAT
>VXBU01004950.1:899367-909966 GCA_013400315.1 Bombycilla garrulus
CGGGATTTATTAATGCGTATTAAGGGGAATCAGGGGCGATCAATAAAACCCTCATCTACATTCTCGGGCTACTCGGGTAATTTTCTTGCTTCTGAAGCTTTTTCAAGAGTTATACCCTCTGTTGCCGCGCACGGGAAGATATTTTATTAACAAATCAATCGAGACTTTGTAAAGGATAAGATTAATAGTTAAGATTTAGCATAATGGCGTTCGCGTTATGAATTATTGAAAATTATACTATTGATTTTTTTCCTAGCTGCTAACCGAGAAGGTCAATTTTTGTTTTAACACAAATCGTCAAATATTAAAAGGTGGACTTTTGTCATAACTCGAATTTTATAGGGAAGCTACATTCCTAAAATTATTTTACAATGCTCTCTCCCGACCGCCTGGGAAAGAGGAAAAAAAAAAAAAAAAAAAAAAAAAGTGTGTTTTTCACTTGCCCTGCAAACCGAAAGCATCAAAAAGGTAATTTCTTCTTCTGTAGCACTGCTCATCAAAAAACATATAGGAATTAATACCTTCACTGAAACTCCTTTAACTCCTTTAAGCAACTTTTTCTGTCTTTTTTTTTTTTTTAAGAAGAGTGATAAATGCATCTGTATTATAAAACAAACAAACAGCAGAGAAAGCAACCAAGAGAAGGCAACAGTAAGTGTCTAAATGGCAGATCAGGGTTGACTTTTCCGTCCCAACATTTTAAACGTGTTTTACTGGTTTTCCTCCCACTCCTTACCCGTATTTGCACCCGCAGCTACTACATTTTAAATAGTGGCGGTAGAAACTGTTTATTACTCTTTATCGTTTCACTTTCCTTTCTCTCTCCATTTTTTTTTCCCCCCAAAACTAGAGTATTTCTTATCTGAGACTAATATTGTCAGGGACCCTCACTCACACATAGTGAACTTGTTGATAATTTTTGTTTGGGACTCATTCGCCTGTTTATTTTGGGCCTTTCTACCATCAAAACACCCTTTCAGATCCCCAAGAGCAGGCAGCACGTGAAAGGATTTTAAAAAAATTAAATGCGTCTTTCGCACACTTACAAACATGCGTTTTCCACCAGCGTGGATTTTGAATTTTCCTCCGTTTCCTGGCTTTTGGATGTTTTTGTACTTTACCGTCCGCTTTAGACTGCTGGAAACAATAACCCTATTTAAAATTTCGCGGTGGCAATGAGACAGACCTTTTAAAACCTTATCGCAGCTGTTCAAATACAACATCATTGTCAGGTTAAGAGCCAGTGTCTTTTATAGCTGCAGTCTCCAGCTCCTGGGTTGCCGGAGAGTTTAAATATTACCTTCGTAATATTCGCTGCTCGCAGGCTCTCTCGGCAGCATCCCCTGCGCCTGGCGCAGCCCCTGCCCTCCCCGGGCACGCTTGGCCGGCGCCGGGGCCGGGGCTGAGGCGAGCGGCGGGCGCTGCGGCGCGGTGGCCACGTAAGATCATGATCAGAGCCATGGCTAACACTCGCCTGAGCCGGGGAAGAAGCCGCGGCGGAGCCCACGACGCTCCCTCCGAGCGCAGCGTCCCCCCCTCGCCTTCTAGCAATTTCCTCCTCTTCAACAACAGCCTGGACAACCCACAGAGTTTAAAGAAACAAAATACTATTTTTCTTGACGCAGTTTAAGGCTTGACTATTAAATCTAATCAGGAATTTTATGCCCATCAAATGGTTCTTTCATAATCTTTATTTACACTGTAAGAAAAGGGGTCCCAGAAATATCCCAGTTGAAAGTATCAGCCCAGAGGTTTGCGGCGGGTTTCGCCCAACAGTAAAGTTAAAACAATAAGCAAATGCTGAGCTGTTTTCCACGCCGGCCTCGCTGCTGCTGCTGCTGCTGCTGCTGTTGCTGCTGCTGCTGCTGCTGGAGGAGCTGAATTCTGGGCTCCTGATTAGACATGAGGGCTCTTTGATTTTTTGTAATTGAAAATATTAATTTCATGCATGTCACTACACGGAAACTCAGATGACTGTTGTGATTATAATAATTTAAATATTGCGTTCAGGACTGGCAAACGGCTCCATAAGACCCTTCGCTCACGGTAAATCATGAGGGGTTTAAAAACGGGCAGCAATTTTTTATTGAAAATGAACAGTAGAAAGTTTTAGTTTGATGTAAATAGAAGTTGAATAAACATGCGAGAGCCATTGGGGAGCTGGGGACTTAGGTTCCGGGCATTTAATGTCACTATTGTTTTAAATCATATTAAAATGGAATAAAGTAATTAACATTAATAAATAAATCAATATTGTGCAATAAATGAGATATACAATCTACATTAATATAAAGGTTTTGCTCTCAGAGCCCCATATTTTTCCGAACGAGGGTGAAAAAATGCCCCAACCAATGGGTCCATGCAGATGTAAATTACTGTTTGTAATAAAGCATAGGTGGACATTACAGTTTTCTCCTCTAGCAAATGTCAGGGCTAAAAACTGGAGGTTACCAGACGTGGCAGCAGGGCTTAATTTTCACTGCCTTATCTTCCTGAACCTTATTACTGCTGATATGATTATGTTTTTGTCTCGGCTGTGCCGAGCATTCTCATAGTTGCAATTTGCTGGTTTTGTGTCTCATTATGTGAGGGGGATGGGAGAGGGGTACGAAAGAAGCTAGATATTTTGCAGATGCCTTCAGTAACAAAGGTATTGCGAGAAATGTCTTATTTTTTAAATGGGCTGGAACCCAGGAAGCTTTTAGTAAATTTCCTTTGATTTACTTGATTTCACCATTTTATTTAGGGTGTCTTTAAACGCGCGGACTGTATATTTTATGCCACGCTGTTACATTGCAGGGACATTGAAGAATAGTTTTATTTAAGAAAAAAAAATTTGGCTACGATATCGTGTTCTTTTTTCTTTTAATAAAGCAACTGTCACGTTGCCCAAATTTCTGTGTGCCGTATTTTCATAGAAGGAGTCGGCATCTGGGCTAAGGGCTCAGATTCTCTAGATTTTTTTGACCGAGCTTAGGGGACAGACAGGACATACTGATGACATTATGCTTTTTCCTAAATATGAGAACCTATAAAATAAACAAAAAAGCACGCTGGTCTTTCCTTCCAAGGTGTTATTTCTGAGCGTAAGGATCGCACAGTAGCGCTGACCGTATGCTCAGCCTCGCCCTCAGCCCCAGACCTTCTCCTATTGTATTTCCATATTTTTGTGGACACAAAAGTGCCTGAGTATGATGAGATTTTAGCGGGTATATTGGCGGCCGGCACAGCCTTCAGCCTCGGTATTTGCGCTGCACATTTGTCTTTCGGCATATTCCTGCCGCGTTTGTATTTTAATCGGAAAATAAGCAAATGCCCTTTTCGTTCTACGTGAAGGACAAGCCCGAAGACATTTGGAAATATCTCACAATCTTTTCTATCTAGAGGAATTTAACTGAGAAAGAGGTAAAAAGCAAAAATAGAAGAGGATACAGACCCGCACAGAATCATCACATTTACACATTAATGGTTAAAAAAAATTAATAAAGCGACATTTCCGTGTTCTGGTGTATAGAGATAATTGTCCAAAATTAACAGCGCACCCTGGCTCCCATCACCCGTTCACATTCTCTGAGTTCGGCCTTCCTGTAATTGCGAGGGATTAAAGCACCCCTCTATGAAGCCTCATGGGCTCGGGGTTGGCGTGGGCTCTCGCAAGGAGCCCTCTCATGCCAAGAAAAACAAACACAAAAACTTCGCTAGACATTTTCCCCTAGGAAAGTGCGTGTCCACCGAGAGACCAGGGCATTTTCCTGCGGGATACGGCTCTGCCTGCAAGGGCTACCTCCGGCGTCAGGGATCCCAAGGATTTCGGATTGTACAATGCCGTTTTATTACCGACGGAAAGGCTATTTCTAGGAAAGTGTTAACAATGAACTTCCAAAAAAAAAAAAAAAAAAAAAAAAAAAAAGAAAAAAAAAAAAAAAAAAAAAAAACCACACACCAAAAAAAAAGAAAAAAAAAAAGAAAAGAAAAAAAAAGAAAAATAAACCACACACCAACAAAGTGCCAACAAATGCGTTCATGAGAGACTGGGCTTTAAAAAATGCGGAATATGGCTAAGCCAACATGAAATAGGTTTCGATGAATTCTGCAAATAAGCAGAAAGCAGCAAAACCCTTTCTTTCCTCAGGTTCTTACCAAAAGTGCACACTGGAAGAAAATAAAAACATAAAACAAAACAAAAAACAATCTCAGAAAGACAGAACATATTTGGTTGCTGGAAAACTTCCAAGAAATTCATAAGATTCACTTTAATTCTGTAAGCTCTACTTTCATTTTAATAGATCTCCATAGCACTTTTAAAGAGAGGGACTTCATTCAGCAATGCCTTGGCAAGTTGATGTTAGGATATTAAAAATATCTTCTTTTCTCTTTAGTCTCTCTGCCTTTCTTTTAAAAAATAAGCACTCTCAGGAGCTAATGCTAATCTCGCCTTTAAATAAAATACGTTTTTAACATTATGTTTTCCCTGTCTAGAGGTTTATTTAAGAAAATCCTCGAGTAAGAATCAAAGATAAATTGTGGAAATGCATGGGTTTTATATTACTTTTGTTCCACCCGCGTTAAGGCTTTCCTTAAAGGAGTAGATAGATTTTCATTCTAGGGAACGAATTCTGAATATCTTTAGGGTTTGAATTTTTTTCTTTCTCAAAATTATGGGATTTTTTTTAAAGCTCGGATGCATTATAAAAGATTACGACCAAAAAGAGAAAAAAAAAATTCTTTTAAAGTGGCATATTTCTCCAGCACGTCACGGTTATGGGTTATTTGTTTAATAAATCTTTTTGATGCTTTATTTTCTCATTTGGAAGGCCCTGAAATCTTATCGTTACTTATATATTAGATATTTTATTAGCAGTGGAATTATTATTAGGGGGAAAGGAGGCTGGAGCACCGGAGGCTGCGGCGTTTTGCAGCGCCTGGGCGCGCCCTCCTGTGGCCGCTGCCCGCCAGACACCGGGAATTTCCTCCTCTCCAGGTCTTTCTCCTCAGCTCGGTTTGCCCTCGGCCGTGGGCTTCTTGCTTTCCTTTCAAATAGATACTTCACACCGCTGTCACCGAGCGCTTATGCGAGATCAGTGCTGCGGTGTTTCGCTTTCCGCGGCCCGCTCTGGCGGTGCCTCGGCGTTCTGAAGGCGTCTTAAGACGCCGAGATAAATTGTCAAAGCACTGCAGGGAACAGAAAACCCAACGGCTCGTTCTCGCCCTGTGGATTAAGGATCGGGAGACACGCGAGAATTTTGCTATAAGGTCAGGCAAAAATGCCGTGAGGAATTCCCCGCGACTTCACGCATTTCTAATTAATGGGCTTTGTGGGGAAAATGCATAGAAATGTCGTCTTTCTCCCTAAATTACGAGACATTTCTTACTGTTAATTTTTTCCCTAAGCAAACCCCTATTTTTCTTATGAGCTAAAAGAGAAAAAAAAAGGAAAAAAAAGAAAATAAAAGAAAAAAATATTTTTGGGTCGAATTCCCAGGGCGCAGAAGAGAAAGAGAGGGAAGTGAGGAGCCCCCTGTGCTCCAGCTGGCAGGGACTGGAGCAGGGCACGCTCACTGCACGACGCCGAGAGCTCACCTCGACCCGGCCGGGATTTTCTTTGCGTTATGATGCATTTGCTAATATGGCCAGCTATGCGGTAAAAAGTGTGTGTGTGGCTGTGCGTGTGTGTGAGAGAGAGAGCGAGGGAGGGAGGGAGAGAGCGAGACAGAGAGAGAGTGGGTGGTGGTTGAAAATAACAGAGGAACCTTAAGGCGCCTAATTATTCAGAAAGGTTAAAGGTGATGACCTTGACATTTTGGAAGTTCAAAGGCATACACTTATGTTTTTCTTGCTAAAGTGTTTAAAATTTTTTTTTGTTTTAGTCATGCCTTCCTCCTCTTCTATTTCTCTATTTTTTGAATTCTCCGTCTTTTCCTGACTTAGTTGGCACTTTTGCCTTCCCTGCCTGCTAGCGTAGCGAGAGCCACCTCGTCCTATTCAAAAAAGGCAAATTCTTTTCTCACTCGTCGCCTTTATTGCACATTGCGGAAATCTCTTTTTCGCCCACCAGAAGGTGTATAATATAACCCAATTAAGCTGTTTAGAACCTCGGGGTTTATGGTGTTGTCTAGACAGTTCAAGGTTTTGTAAACAGCCCAGCCAGGTCACGCAAGATAAAGCGGCGAGGAGCGGAGCGGATCTCCTCCGGGTGCCGGCCCCCGGCGGGCCCCGCTGCGGCCGCCAGCGCGCCGGGCTCCGCTCCCGCCAGAGCAGCGCTCCGTGCGCCCTGCCCGGCACTCACACCGAATAGAACCACCCCTCTGCTCCCAAAAGTCTTGGGGGTGGTTTTGTGGTTTTGGTTTGGGGTGTTTTTTTCTTCCTCTTCTTTTTTTNTTTTTTTTTCTCCCTCCATTTTTTTTCCCCCAACTAGTGCCAATTGTTTATAGCTCCCTCTTGTCTGACTCGCTCGGAGCCCTCGGTCTTTCTGCCTTGCTCTTCACTAACAAGTAAACAGTCGCTGACGTTGGCGATTTTGGGCTTGTTTGGAGCCTGACCAGTTAAACGAAAAGCCTTTTTCGTTGTTTATAGTAATGGTAGCACCATCAGGAGTGATGGTCTGCAGACAGCCATGTTGGCTCTGCCTCGTAGGGAACGGGGAAGGTACGCGTACCTACAAAGGGAGAGTTAGGCATCCGAACTATTACTTCATTAAAATGCTTTTTAAATAACCCGACTAAGCTTCCTCACGTTATTATTTAACTGAACTTGGCTCTAGCCCGGAAAAAGCTAGGATCCTTCGGAGATGGAAATCCATACAGTGCACGGAAGTTATAACCTTAACTTTACTAGAAACCATTTATTCACATGAAAAAGACAGTGGCCCATGCTTTTGGATGACAATAGAAACATATATATATATATTTTATATATTGCGAGCATACATTTACCATCTCTTAAATAAACCGCATTCACTTAAAGGGAGGAAAGTGTTATCCTAGCTCAAAAGCAACGACAGAGCCCCCCCCGAACTCAATGAATTGTAAGCAACAACTACCAGACACACTGCAGGTCCATTGCTGGTACTGTGGGAGAGGAAAGAAAAAAGCACCTTTGGCGAAAAACACTCGAGAGTGGGCAGTTGGATTTACCCTAGCTTCCCCTTATCAGGAATCAGCTCCGCCAAGCCCGAAATCTCCAGTGGCCATTCAGTGTGGGGAGTTGCACATGAAAATGAAACTTTGAGTTCCTCAGGGTGGATGTGTCAAGTAAACAAATTAACTTTTTGCATTCAGATTCAGATGGTAGATCAGAGAGACCGATATAATCTTTGTTTTTCTTCTTTCTTCCTGTTCTCTTGCTTTCTTTTTCTCTTTNGGATTCCCTGTGAAATACTGGAGTCGATCTCTGTTCAGTTTCTTTTCTTTCATCCTTCGATTCTGGAACCAGATTTTAACTTGCCGGTCAGTGAGGTTGAGCATTCTGGACAGCTGCAGTCTCTTCTCTTTGTTTATGTACACGTTGAAGAAAAATTCCCGTTCCAGTTCCCTTATCTGATATTTGGTGTAGGGGCACCTCTTTTTCCTTGATCGCTGGGGAATTGCTGAAATTCAAGAGAGAAGAAACTGATTTACGCCGTTGCTACGAACGTGCTCAGCTAGGATTTGATCAGAGACTTTGATAATATCCCATTGCCTGGAAAGCAGCCCTCTAGCACTTCAAAAATATTTCTGACGCTTATAATCTCCGGGTGACTTAGTGAAAAAAGCTAATATTTCCCAACTTCTCCTTAAAAGAGAGCTCTTCGAGCAACACAGAGAGATATTTAAATGGGCTGGAAAAATTCCAAGTTTCTCAAACTCTTCTCACACACACCCCCCGCCCCAAACAAACGAAGATCTTAAGCTCTAAACCGAAGGCAGCTCTGAGCACTACCTGTGAAATCTCTCCGTCTCCCCCCGACGAATCAACAATTTAATAACAATTAATATCCTCTTCCAAGAATACCTTAAGCCCACCTAAATTGGTTTCCTATCGTAAACACGCTTTACAACGGTAAAGGAAATCTTATAGGATATATAAAATCCTTTGGATGCTTATAAAATTGCACATAAAATGCGGCTTGACAAAGTGTTGGCCTTGTACTCTTGCCCCCAATTTACTACTGATACCTACCTGAACTGTTGCTCTTCTCTGCAACAGCCTCACCAGAAGGGGAATCGGCGCTGTTTGCTGGTGTCACTTTCTTCTCCTGGCTGGAAGGTGTTTTACTGCAAGTGCTGTTCTGGGCTTTCAAGTCGCCCTTCTCCGCGTCCCCCTCGCTCTCGGAGTGCTGCTGGTACGGGGGTCCGGGGGCTGTCTCGTAAAACTGGTCGAAGCCTTGCGGCAGGATGCCGTTCCTCCCCACCGAGCTGTAGAAGTTGGAGGCGGCGGGAGACGGTCCGTGGTGGCCGCAGACAGGGTCCGTTTTGAACAACATTTCCGTCCTCCTGTTCGCAGGCTGCAGAAAGTCTCTGTGCATCACCTCTTCAGCTGAGTAATAAGGAGCATAACTGCCCCTATACTGCCATTTGCTGCGCTCTAATCCGTATTCCCTGAATGCCACTTCTCGCACAGGTTGAACATGAGGTAAATTAGAAGAATAAGGAAAAGTCATTTGACAGGACGACGATTGAGACAAAAAAGAGGGTTTCGTCGAGAAATCTGAGGGTGAGACGTAATAGGCGCACCCTGGCAGATACATATTGGATGTGCCGTGACTGCAATCGTCAAACTCAGTCATGTCTTCCTTTTTGCGATTGCAAGCAACCAGGAGGCTTCAATGCATTGAACAAGATCCATCTATTGCACAAGAGGGTTTGGACAGGATCAACTAAGAAAAAATCCCCACCGTGTGCTGACGTGCAATTCATCTTGATTGATTCTAGTGGTAATTATGTCACGTGACGCGATGTAGAAATGTCCTTATATCTATATCAGCCCCTCGGAAAGGCTCCTAAGATCTCTCCAAAGAGCCCTCCCAGCACGGGGAGGCGAGCGCGCCGTTTGTACAAATATAGCCGGTTTTAAGTCTCATCCTTTCAGCGGGCGATGCGAGACGCACGTAGGTGGTGCGGATCACCTGGGGCCGCGCCGCCCGGGCGGACGCCTGCCCACCGCCGGAGCCCGGCGCGGAGCCCCACGGCGCGCAGCCCCCCGCCCGCATCTCCGCCCGGCCTCCCCGGGCAGCCGGGGGGAGCACTGCCGCCGTCGGGGAAGGCAGCCCCCAGAGCGAGGGTTAGGGGGCTCACGGACGGGCACCCCCGTCTCGGAAAAGTGAACGCTTCCTCCTTTGAGGGAGCGATACTCTCCGGCCGCCGCTCAAGCAGATGATGAGCGGGTGGGTGACTCAGGAAAGCCAAGTCCCATTCACACATTCGAGTGTACGACCGGATCTGCCCGCCCGGCTCCTGCAACACACAGTTGGCATCAAAACCGGTCACGAAATTCAAAGCCTGAGTTTCGATCACCTCGTTTTCCCTCGCTTATAAGCCCAAACACTGCGCACTTGTGCCAGGGCGCCAAACTGAAATGAGAAATACGCAAACAGAACATCTCTCAGCAGCCGGATTTACGAAAGGGAGATACTTTCGGGCTTTCTGTAAGGCAGAGGGCTATGGCAGGAAAATAAGTCCACCAAGCACAGTTTCCTTGGGAAGCAGAGCAGCAGACAAAGTGACCTCTGTTCCCCTGCCTCCAACTCCCACCAAAATGTTCATTTTCATTGGAAGGGAAAAGCAAGTCTTAGGAGCGGGCGACACGCACAGCAGCCCCCAGCCCCGCTCCCGCCCTGCCTTCGAGGGTTCATTTTTGCCAATTTTCCTTTTCTCCTTGAAATATGATTTTATACAGACAAGCACAAACAGGGCCGCAAAAGCTGAAAAGAGAGGAGGATAACGAATACACGCCAGCAATAGCCCTATACTCGACCAATCTTTCATTCCAGAAACATTTGCCAGTTCTCTATGGGAATGGTTTTTTTCCACCACTGTACAGCATAGCCAGGTCAGCTCCGCCACATGTCACTCTCCAAACAAACCCGATATCTGGGCGAGCTCCCCAAGCCGAGCACGGCCGCCCCCGGCACCCCGGCAATCCCCGGGCGAGGCTCCGGCAAGTCCGCAGGCCCCATATCACCGCCACAAAGGCAGCCCCCAGGTCCCAGAGAGAGCGGAGAGCCCGGCAGGTGGGGAACCGGCCCCACAGAGAGCTCCGGGCGAGCGAGGAGAAGGCCCGTGGGCTCCCCGGCTCCTCGAGGCGGCCGTGCCCGCTGAGGACTCGGCTCCGCTGCTGCAGGAGCCTCCTGCTCGCCCCCGGCTGCGCCATGCGGAGAGGCTCCGGGGGCGGGAGCCCCGCGGCCCGGGCTGCGCCCCGCCCCCTGCCCCCCGCCCCGCCGCCACCGCCACTGGCGCGGCCCCTCCTGCATCCCCTGGCTTCCCAGAGCAGTCGAGGGCTACCCAAGGGGCTTCCATGCCGCAGCCCAGCTAGCCCTTTCTAAAAGTGAAAAGACCAAATCCAGGCAGATATTACGGAGCTCATTCTTAACACCCCCCACACACCGCCGCCTCTTTATTTCCT
>VXBU01004950.1:938682-964454 GCA_013400315.1 Bombycilla garrulus
GAAAAGAAAGTGAATGAATAAATACTTCATAACTGCTGGTAGAACAGACTGGATCCTGTAATGAAGAAAAGATTTATGTCACGTTCTTCCAGCCCAAATAGCAGCAGCCTCTGTTTGTCTCAGCCCAGTGCTTCTATTTAAATGTTACTTTCATATATTATGTGGCATTAATTTAACTATAGCTCATTAAGGCAGAATGAAATGGTTAAATTAACTTATCAACCCATAATGATGATGAATGAGGTATTAATTCAGATACAAGCTGGGCAATTTGCAAGTTTACGCATTCTGATGGTTCTCAAATAACATTTTGAATAGCGGGTCAGCGCCTCAATCAATTACATAAGCATGTAAAGTCGGTCTCTCGGAAAAAAATCCTTTTTCATGCATATGCATTAAAACATGTTCGCAATTATCCTCGGAAATTGCCTTCATTGGATTAAGCAGCAGTCTTGGACGCTGGTTCTGGTCTTCGCTGTGCCTTTATTAAAGCTGGGAGCAGCTCTGGCTGCAGCAGCCAAGGCGGGGTGTTTGTTTAAACAGTGTTTACCAAAGAAAGGCGAAAGCGCTGCACCGTGGTGCGGGGGTGTGCATGCGTGCTTGTGCGTGTGTATGCGCGTGTTTTAACAACAATAGGCAAAACTCATCTGGAAACGCTTCCCTGAATTCTCCAGCAGATTCACCTCCCTCCAAAAGAGCCAGCAAGTCGCTTAGAGGGAGCACTTAATGTTTCCGAGGACGCAATTAATTACTGTCCTCAAAGAGAGACTCCTGATAAGTGTTTTTTTACTTGGACTCCGCTTAGGGCTCTTGACTCATTATCCATGAGTGGTCTGTGTAGGAGGAATATTAGATGCGCGGGGCTGACACTCGGCTTTTACACGCTGCGTTGTACAACAGACGCGGTGGCAGGGGGAAGTACTAATTACCTTCAGGCTAGCTAATAACGCAGTTTTCCAACATTACCTCTAACGGGTTGAAGTTAGTAATCAGCAAGAAAAGGGGCACACATGGATTTCGACAGGTCCGCGCTAATGGAAGAGGAGCTCAGAGATCAGATGATGACCGAGACAGTGCTTCAGGAGGACCTGGAAGAGCAGCTTCACGCCTGACGGAGCCATTGGGCCGGGGAGCAGCCCGAGCCTTCCCCGGGCACACAGGGAATTGTCGGATCCGTTTCAAAACGTTATGGCCCTCTCTGCCGCCTGCCTCTCTGCCAGCAAGGCCCCGGTGGAACAACACTGCGAATGCAGAGTTCACCCTTAAAAATCCCCCGCCCGAGCTGGCTCTGTGCCGCCGTGCCCTGCCAGTGGGCTGGGGTCCTGGGTAGTGGATGCCAGCCCGGAGGGGAGTCCCGGGAGGCGGGGACACGGGACGGATGCGGCTTCTGACTCCCTGCCTTGGACACGGAGCTCAAGGGTGAATAGAAATGGGTCTTCTCGCTCAGTCATCTGGTGAAGCCATTTCGTGTTAATTAATCCCCACCAAATGACAAAACCAGATATGACTCTCCTTTTCCATGACAAGAAAGTATATATATATTTTTAATTATTTGGATTGGTTTCCGTACGAGACCGGGCGGGAAACTGCAGCTCCCCTTTATGCGCTGCCTCGCCCCCGTTCCAGGCAGAACTGCTTCCTCCCCAGCTCTCCTTCTCCTCTGGCACCGGCTCCTCTGCTGCCGGTGACCACACCGGGGGCTGCGGCTCGGCGAGGGGAAGCGCCAAAGCCCGGGTGAGCGCCGCGCACGTCCCCAGCCCCACCAGCCCCGGAACAGCACCATTGGGAGGGGACAGGATCCGCAGGTCCGCCCCTGTCCCGCCGACCGGAGAGGGGAAGCCGGACACAGGCGGAGGGAGCGGGCGCGGGGCAGGGAGCGCTGCAGGTTATACAGCGGCTCCAGCCGGCTCCCCACGCTCGGGGGACGGGGGAAACGTGTCGGGGAGAAACTTTGCAAAGCTTCGGTCTGAGCGGAGAGACGGGCGAGACGGACCCCGGTGGTCCCGGGAGAAGCAGCTGCTCGGCCTCGGGACCTCGACGCGCCCCGCACCTGCTGGAGACCGGCCGGGGGAGCCCGACCGCAGCAGGGCAGAGGCTTGGGCCGGGCAGAGCCCTCCGGGAAGGGACAGGCAGCGGCGAGGAGAGACGCGGGGAGCCCCAGGGAGGCGGCGGCAGCCGAGAGGGTGTCCCGCGCCCGCCCCGGGTGGGACTGGGCTCTCTCCGCAGTCGCGCAGAGCGGCCTTGCGCTGCTCCTGGGAGTCGCCGGGCGATTGTCGACGGCAGCGCCCTGTCCGCAGGGAAGCGCGGAGGAGCGGCAGCCGGGCACGCTCCGGGTGCGTGTCCCTGCCCCGCGGGGCTTGTGCGGGTGTCCACTCCACCCCGCTTCCAGGAGGCCCCGTGCGCGGCGGCTCTCGGCGCAGCGCTCGGTTATCAGGGCTGTGATTACAACAATACATCTCTGCCGCGCTCCGCGTGCTCGGGTGTCAAGGGTAGTGTTTTAGAGAGGGTGCGAGGGGCAGCAATTCATAAGGGGAGCTGACAGCTCTTTGATGTGAAAATGATGCCCGTTTTTTCACTCCAGGATGCACAACCGAAGAAAGATTACACCGTTTATAAAGAGAAATTTAAACCCAGATGATAATAGTAACGAGCCAAGGAGACGCAGTAGGGAAGTCAATATTACAAGTAGAAAAGCAATCTCTGAAGGCCTTGTGTGGCCTGTTGGGTCTAAGAGAGAAAAGCTGAATTCCTGACAAATCATGAATCATGGATGATCTTTTCAGCTAAAGATTCGTCCTCGCACAGGTTCTCATGAGCGTCGGCCTCTGGTCCCGGGGGCCTGCAGTGCCGCTCCAGGCAAGGCCTCATCTGCCCAGAGGGGCAAGAGAGGCTCGAGTCTCCCTCCCCCACTCTCTGCTTTCACCGAGAAGCACTCTTATAACAGGGGAGAAAACCCCAACATCATCTTAGTTGTTTTCTTTACAAAACGATGTGAGGGGATTCTGGTTTGAAGTACTTCTTTCAAATAACCAATCTCCCTCCTCCCTGCCGGGGTGTAACACGGCAGGCAGCACTGCCCGCCCCTGCCCTCCCCGCCGCGCTGTGCGGGTCCGGGGTGCCGCACGCCGCAGTTGCCGCCCTCCCGCGTCCCGTGGGAGCGCTCCTGCCCGGCCCAGCGCTCCGCGGGCAGCCCGTGCGCCCTGCCCGCGCCGCCGTGCGCCTCCTTCCCAACGCACCAGCTGCCTCAAAGCCTTGCTTTTCTAACCAGCGGCAAGAGATTATTAACACGTTATTAAAACTCGATTCAGAGCCCCTTAATGAGACTTTTACTTATTAGCGACGGGAGAGGATTTCAGAGCAGTGCTCAGTTAAGCCATGTCTATAGTTTCTAGACTATGCAAATAAGGCTTTTATATTCAGCTTCTTGCTGAAGACCACCAGCGTGAGGTGGCCGCCAGGACCAGAGCAGTTTTGTAAGAGTAAACAGTCAAGCGGATTCTAAGCGTAAAATCGTTTCGGGGTATTTGCTACAGAGCAAAGACATTTCTAGGGTGCTTGTGGTGTGTTTCTGAGAGGGTTAGAACTCCCCCCCTGCACACGCCAGCCAGCAGGACTCCTCCACACACAGCTTTTGCAGTATACTGCACTTGTCAGAAAAACAAAGCTTTCCCTTTCCCAAACTTCCATTCCTTGGCTAGTCCGGACTCAAAATTTCCTTTCACAGACAGTATCGAGAAGCCTCCACACAGCAGTAACCAGGCAAAAGAAAAAAACCCCACTTCCTTAAGGTAGCTAAGAAAGGCTCTGAAAAACTTCAGAGTAGAGAAATACAAACAAGTTTTCCAGTGCAGATTTATTATGGCTTCCCTCTGTTTTGCTGAGTGCGAGTCAATTCAAAAGGGGAAATATCGGTTCCCTTTGACAGTGAGCGAGTCTTAAAAATTGCGGATCGAATCCAAGTTTCAGGAGTATTGGAAAAGCACTCAGAAGCCCGATCCCGAGCCTTTTGGGTACCTCTTCGTGACCACAGCCTGGTCCCCTTCGGGAGCTGCCTGCTTTCGAAGAGCCGGGATAGCACCCGAAGGGACGCGCGGGCCCGGCCGGGTGGGGACTGGCACCGGGACTGGCACCGAGCTGGCGGCCCCGGGGGCACCCAGGCTGCTTCTCCAGCCCCGCTCTCTCCTGAGCCCCCGTTACCAGCACTTGTCCTGGTTAACAGCCTGTGACTTTGCTGGCCCGAGCCTTTTGAAATCCGTTTTTTTCCAGGCCAGGTTCATTTAGGACCCAACGTCGTCCCTCCCTTATTTTACTTCATTTAAAACACCAGGAAGACGTTATTTGTTGTCGAACTAAATAGACCATATCACCTCTAGTTAAATTTGTAAATTACATTATGCTGCTGCACTGGCTTTGTTTTCATAATTTTTAAAAATCTGAACAAATCAATTATATTAGCCATATGGCTTGATCACATCAGCTAATTTTCATTTTTGTGCAGTAATTGTTGTTTAAACACTGACAACTTATTAGTTAAGGTGTTTAGGAAAAATCTCTCCAGTCCTGTCTTGTTTAAAAGATGATTGAAATGACAATGAATACTTCAAGTAAAGTCATTTAACCATTCCTCCCAGTATTTTTCACTTTCTATGAATTTAAAGAGTTCACAACAACAGTAGCTGAGCTGCAGCCTGATTTATACTTCTGGAATGGAGACCATGAGACCATCAGGCTTTCAATTCCAGTTTGTAATGACTTGCTTAAAAGGAGCAAGTTTTTGGAATGCAGCAGGTAAGTAGTAATTTTTCTTAGTTATTTTAAAGGTGTATAGTATTGAGAATGTACAAGTGGTTCCACTCTGGCATTTGCACACTGCAAATATAAAAAACTTCACTCCTCAGTGATCTTAATATTTTGTCCATTAAATGCACTTGCTCATTTAAATGGGAGTGCATTTAAACGCCAGACAGATGGTCTACAGCGCGCACAATTATAAAGCAAGGGTCTGTGTACGTTGCCATATTTTAGGCTCCAGGTTTCCTGCTTCCCTATACATTTTTGCAAGCAGTTTATTTTTCCATACAAAATGCTAACACAGGTGGAGAAGCAGTCTGGAACTCATTTCTGCTATCAGAGATCCAGAGCGCAGCCCTTCAGGCAAGCGTCTTAATGTTCTGACACGGATTTTAACTAATTTGTACTTCAGATTTTTAGAACAGTTTAAAAACAATTCTGAAATTCTCTTTAGAAGACTATAATTTTAAATATTTGACAGAAGCTTCTGATAATACTTACTGTACTGAGAAAATGCTGAAAAAACTTCTTAGCCCCACATCAGCAAAACTGAAGGAGTGAGCAGGCAATGAGCAGTGCATTACAAATGTAAAGAAAATGTCACGAGAAAATGTAGAAAATTAGGAAACACCAAAATGGAGGTTTGCATTACAAACTGACTGCATTCACCATGGGCCTGCCTCACCCCAGCACTGAGGAAGCTGTTGTTCACTCACTGCTCAGTAATTAGTCTGTGCATTTATCTGACCAAGTTAGGGCTCTCAGCATTATTTCTCATGCAACATTCTGACTCTGGGTTAAATAAATTTATTAATTTTTTGACCAGGCTGTTCATGGTTCTTCTTGCTCCTATTGCTGCTACTTCACAAATATGAAGAAATTAACTCTCAGAATGATTCTATAAAGTGAGGATTCACCCTGTTTCATAACTGTGATCCCAAAGATCAGACTCACACAGAATTTGCTTTGTATGTGCCATGGAGGACACTGGCCTGATAGTGTGAGTGTAGTTAGCAATATTATTTGCTCATTGCTTCGTAAAACAAAATTTTGAATGTGATTTGAAAACCATAGCATGGAAAATACTTTTTGTAAGCAATTAATAAAAGTCAGATTTAAATGTTGTGTTTAGCATTGTATGGAAGTTCTGTAGCAAGGCAGAGGTTCAATTATATTAATCAAGTCAGAACTTTTCTATTCTAGGATTCCATTCCTTCCCTTCAGCAAAGCATTTCCAGCATAATTTAAATTCTCCTGCAAATGGCTGGCGTTTTACCAAGATCAGACTTTCCCTATGCAGACTTAAGGTACTTTTGGAGGAGCTCATGTCTGCTCTGGATGATTTCAGCCACGCATTCAGCAACAGAAATTAGGATTTTATCTTCCATTATAGCGCAATCACAGCTGGCAGAGCAAGGAGAGACAAGACTGCATAAATCACGATAAACCTGCAAGTTCTCAAGTTCTGAATGCTCAGCTTTTCAATCACAACTTCCTTTTGAAATAGCTCTTTGTATCCTGTTTCCTGGATTAAAGAATAAGTAAATGGTCAGTCCTTTCTGTGGAAATCTCCCACCATGGTCCATCAGTACCTGGAATCATGCTGGGCAGACCTGTTAAGGTAGCAGGCAGAAGGGAACAGCATAGATACTGCCATCAGGGGCTGGCAGACCTTCTGTGGTTCAGTATCAGGTAGAGGAAACATCAAAATATTAAAATTCAATTGTCAGATCGAGAAATGAATTTCTTGTAAAGGACACAGATCCCTCTCTTGTTATATCCACCAACTCTGACTCCGTTTGTTCATGTTAGGTCTTTCTCACCCCCTTCCCTCAGTGCAATTGCAGACTGTCACACTTGCCACTGATTATCAAAGCTTAGACCTTTCAGTTATCCCAAATAATCTTTGTGAACTTTACTGAGTTGCCTATGACCCATTATCTAAACATATGTATGGAAACACATTTGGGAATTTGCATGAAATAAGGTTAAAAGAATGGGTGAGAGTGGAGGAGATAGTTTGGTTTGAAGGGGTCTGGTGCCTTTGAGACAAAATAATGTAATTTTCTTTAAGGAGCAGGTTCATCCTGTCCTTGCTGATCTTTGTAGTCTCTTTCTCATGGCAGAGTCCTAAGCCATTGGAAGGAGGCTAATCCAGTCAGAAATGTGAATGAGAAGGAAAAAAGTAGGGCAAAGAATTCCTGACCTACATTTGCAGCCACTCAACTTCATACAGAGAGGCAACATTTTAGTAGGCTAAAAGTGAATAAAAGTTGTTTTTCAGACATGCAGTGAATCATTTCTAGTGCCTTATAAAGCATTATTTGGTTGACAATGTCTCTTAAAATATCTGTTTATGAAATGCAGTGTTAGTTCATGAAATTTACCATTTTGCACCATGAAAAATAACCCTTTTTCTCTGAAAACAACAACAACATAAACTTGGCAAAAAAATCTTTAATGCCAAGAAATGGGCGAGATGTCAGTTTTATGCTGCATCAGAAAGACAGATATATGTATTTCACCATTTCTCCTACTCTATTTATGATTGTTGCAATCACAAATAATGTAGCTGATGTCTAGTATCTACTTGGCCTGTGTGTGTTGCTACATCTTGCTCCGAGGGTACCAGCACTTTGTCATACAAATTTCTCCTCCTTGGGTTTTTACCTGGTATTTAACTCTGTTTTTCAGGAGTACAGGACAACCACTCCGTGGTCTGTAGTGCCTCCCTTCACAGAGCCCCAGCTGCTGTGCAAGGGCTGCACCCCAAACCACCTGACATTAGCATGGATGACAAAATATTTACAAAAAGATGGAATCACGATTTTTTGACTGTGTGTATTACCACTTGAATGGTACAATTCAGATGATAAAACCGGACTACGATGGTTTTTATTTTGGTGAGTGGCATGCCATATGTTTTAACATGTCGCAGCGCCTTCTCATATTCTCTAAGAACACTTTCTGCATCTTGCTTTGTAAAGAAACATTGTTTCCAACCCAAATAAAGATAACTTTTAGCTAATTTTTGTTAACTTATTTCCAGTTCACATGTTAATTTATCAACTATTATTTAGATTTGAAAAGAAAAAAAACATATTGCTGTGCAGACAGGCCTTTGTAATGAATTTGTAAATAAAAAAACTTGATTTATTTTTTCAGATACATTTGTCAATTTTTGAATACTTGATTATACATATAAATTCGCAGTTCATTTGTGGTTAGATCATGACTTCTTAGGAGCCAGTTTTTAAACAAAGTTGATTTCTGCATCCATCTGTCTCTATCTTCCTATCTTCTCTATTGTCTTCTAGTAGCTTTCTACTGACAGACCTCTGGACACTGTCCTGTTGTCTTAGACTGATATTAGCAGTTTTTCAGTAAAATCCCTTCCTGTCCTATAGGAGGCACAGTATATGAATACTCTTTTGCTCTGCTCAACTATTAGCGTGTTGTCAAACTACTGAAGAATAAAACATTCCTTTTCTCTTGCAAAGCGTTGTGTGTATCTCAGCAGGGAGCTTTTCCACATTATGATCCTTGTATTTCATCTGAGTGCTAAATGCCTGAAACTGGCTATCGATAATGATCTAGTTTGAGTGCTGGAATTTTTCAAGATTTCCCCCTGTGCCTTTGATAAATATCATAACATTTGTGTAGTCACTCTGCTCTTGCATAAAAGTTATTGCACGTTTTGAGAAGGTTTCCCCAGGGATTTGAAATGGCATTTCTCTAGTCTAAAAGACCCTCTTTAAGTTATCTCCTTTTTGAAATTTTCAGTCTTGAAGGCAGGTACTAGACCCAGGCAGTGAAAGAGCTTCTGTAAAATTTCTGTTTCATTGCTGAACTCATCAGAGAAAGTGCTTCTATCACAGGTTGAAAATAATGATCTTTTAAAGGATGAGAAGGTAAATTCTTGAGTTCAGTTTGATAAATGTTCATCAGCTACCTGAGAACAACTGACTTTAAAACTAGGCAGAGATAATATTGCAGAAGAATGAAATCAGCAAGAGTGGCTGTGTGCTGGAAAGGTAACACAGGTGGGATTTGACATGGGATCTTTCTGCACCAGTAAGGTGCATAACACCCTGCTTGCTGAGCTGCTGAATGGTCCACTGCCTTCACCTCTGACTCACATTTGGATCCAAATCAAGCATGTTGTAGGTGAACACAATTTCTGAGCTGCTAGGGATAAGTTTTAAGGGTTACATGACCCACTGCCTGTGTTATATGAAGTACCTATGGTAATGGCAAGTGCATTTGTCTTGAACCCCATCCCTTGTAACACATTAATGTCCTAATTGGTCACACTAACTGAATAAATAAAACTGTTGTTTTGTGTTTTTTTTTTTTTCTTTTTCTTCCTCCTGAATCTATCACAGCTGCTCTTCTACATGTAAAGAAACAAAGAAACAAGTATTCACTGGAAAAGCAGGTGACTCTACTGCAGTCAACTAAGATAATACCCTAGTCTGAGCTATTCATTACAGTGAAAATATTTTGATCTATGCTTGACTTGCCAGCAGTATCAGCACTTGACCTACAAAAAGATCTGTCAGGGACAAAATAACCCAGGCCCATTAGCAAATCCTATAATTATAGCCCTTTACAGTCTCACTATAGCCATCCCTGAGTCAACACGTTCCAGTGTCTCTCACTGGACATTCAGAGTGACTCATAGGGTTACACAGCATGAATGCAAACACAAACAGCGCTCTCACAAACACCTTGCCCTCCCTAGAGCCAAGGCATGGAACAGTGCCCTGCCCTGCCCTGCCTGCAGCTCATACAGTCACTCTAACGACCTTAACGACACAAACTTGGCGTGTAGCTCCAGTAGCTCAGTGCTGGGCGTGAATTACATGATCTATCAAAAAAAACTGGGTAAATACACCATCTATTGATGGAGCTGATGTTACTCCAGGCTGAGCACTCGGCTACTCTGGCTGTGCTGCCAACATCCAAGCTTAATGAGTTTAAACCTAGCTCAAGACTGCCTCCCTTTGATTGCATTTTAAACATATCCTTGTCTGTGTTTTCAGATCTTGCTTCGTGCTCCTCTGTCGGGTGAAGAATTCTGCAAAAGTTTTGATTGTTTTCCTTGGAGTTACTTTAAATAATGTAACTGTGTGGCATCTTGTTTGACAAACTAGATAGATTGATTCATTCATTTTTCTAGTAAGTTAGAAACAGTCTCAAAATCAAGACAACTAAACCAATATTTAAATATTAATGGAAAAATAAGTTTTCGTCAGCAGTACAAATTGTCAAATGTTGTGGGATTCTAGTACTCATTTTTCATCAGTTGGTGTTTTTCAGCTGATTGCCAGAAGGCAATTTGTGACACTGGCAGGTAAGAAGCCAATGCAAGAGTGTGGAAATATTTCTCCATCATCTTTCATATAGCTTTAACAATCAGAAGGAGAAGTTTTATTACTTAAACAGAATTTTAATACAAAATTTTAATTAGACATTACTTAAATATTTTTTTTCTGACTGTTAAACCAATTTGAGGAGTATACAGGTCTTTTTCCACCAGGTTCTCACACTGCTAGTGTACATTTATTACTGCTCCAGGTTTCTTTTGTGTATTTGAAACTTCTGCCATTTACTGTTTGGGTGACACTGAGTACTGCAGCTGTCAGTTCAGGAATTACCTGTACAATAAAGGACAAAAAATAATGATGCCCAGGAGAGATATGCAGAGAAGCCATTATAACTGTTATAAAACTCCAGTTGTTTCTCGCTGGTGCCACAGAGCTTGGTCACTCTTGCGAACACTGGAGTGTCCAACTGGCACATCCTCCATCCTGGGGCGAGCAGAAGGAATGGTCCAATCAGAGCAGCTTTCAAGGACAGCAGTGTTGAGAAGGGCAGTACCAAATCTCCAGCAAGTTATATGATCACAGAATCACACAATGGTTTGGGTCGGAAGGGATCTCAAGGATCGTTGAGTTCCCTACCTTGGGCAGGGACCTTCCACCAGACCAGGCTGGTGAGTGCCTCACACAACTTGGCCTTGAACATTGCCAGAGATACGGCAGCCCCAGCTTCTCTGGGCAACCTCTTCCAGTGCCTCACCACCCTCTGAGTACAGAATTTCTTCCTAAAGTCTAATCTAAATATCTCCTTTTTTTTTAGTTTAAAGCTATTCCTCCTTGCCCTGTCACTTACCTGCCTGTGTAAAATATTGCTCTCCCTCTGTTTTATTAAGTCTGCTTTAGGTACTGGGAGGACACAATGAGGTGTTCCTCAAGCCTGCTCTCCTCCAGGCTGACAAAACCCAGCTCTCTCAACCTCCCTGAGAATGTTTTACAAGAAGTGCAGCTGGCCTGGGGGGCATTGGGCAGGTGCTCTGTGGTGTTACAAATGCATCGCGCTCCAACAAGAGGTTCTTTGTACCCTGAGATGTAGATACACCAGGTGTAACTGAAAAATGATTTAATGAAAGGTATTTCATGGACCAATTCTGTCCTCTCTGGTGAGTGTCAAACATACATTTGGCTCTTACTGCAAGTGCCTTCACCCAGAATCCCTAGAATTTTTTTTTTTTTTTTTTTCTTTTTGGAAAGATGCCTCATAAGTAATGTTTTATATATCTAGCAGTGTAGGACCTTTTATGAAAATAAAGCATTTTTTCATTTATTTTGACCTAGGTGTTACATGTTTTATCTGGAATTTTATTGTTTAGGTTTGGCATTCTTTTCATTACGTAAAGCTTAAACTAAACTTGTTTCAGTAACAGGCATCCTATTGTCACCAGGACTGGATACTTTTCTTTTGTTTTGTTTCCATTTGATGGGATCCCTCTAGTCCCTTACCATTATATGTGTATGTTTTGCTGCCATTTCATAATTTTATCTCCATAAAATCTGGATGTAAGGAAGGTGAAATTAAGTCCAGATGATATTCCAGGATCCTCACTGGAATCTGAATTCTCAACACATATTAAAATACAATCCACCATTAAAGGGGTGGTGAATTTTCACAATTTCAGGAGCCACTGTTACTGAAATGAGAATTTGGGGAATGAGTGCAATACTGCACTGGAAGGGACCATGTAAATTTTTAGCTCTGTCTCCTCACTTTTCCCAAAGACAGGCTGCGCTTTCCCTTAGCTGATGCTCCTAGAGGAAAAATCCAACAGCCCTGACAGCTGAAGCAAGACCACAGGTCACCATGCCTTGCTTTGGCATGGTCTTGAAAAACCTGAAGGGTATAACCTGACTTTTTTTCTTGTTGCGCTGATTTTACCTTAATATTAAACTAATAATTTTTATGAGAATTTATGCATTAAATACCCTTATTTTTTATTGGGCTGTCTTGTGAGGTTTTGAACAATTTGAGCTATTGGGCTATAATTGCTTCTTTCAGAAGAATAATTCAGAATATTCACCATTTGGAAATACACTGTGCTTCATGTAATGTACCTACAGTACAAAAGTAGAACAGGAAAACCAAATCTAAGCAGAGTCCTCAAAGAATACAAAACATTACTGGGAAATTAGAAACTCAGTAATTCTGTGAAGTGAGGGTGAGAATCATCCTTCCTTTTGCTTTTTAAGTCAGTACTCTTCCTCACATACGCAAATAATTTTCCAAGCATATAATGTAATTGAGATGTATTTTTTCTTTAATATTATATTATTATCAAATCACTTGTCTAAAAACATGATGTCATTATTTCTTCCAATTTCTCTTATGGAGAGTTTAAGTAATAAAATGCATTATGTTTTGCATTCTAATTACAGTATCATTCTTCTGAAGCCCCTTAAATGCAATAATTTCAGTGAAATAAGCACAAACGGTAGAGTTTTTTCAAAAAACTTATTGTCTTCCTTTTATACAATTCTTCAGCCAGTGACAAAAAACTGTTTCTGGAAAATTAGAAATTCTTGCAGTAATGGTTGAAAACAGAAAAGTTCTATTATTATTATTATCTGAAAAATGGAAAAGCAGTGATCTGCCCTGGGTGACTAGCCAAAGACACAGACTTCACAGAAATACCAGAAACAACTTTTGAATCTCAAGGGGGCTGTACTTTCTTCTACTAAACATCTTAAACCTTTTTTCAGCCAAATAATCATAGCAGGAAAAAAAAGTAGAAGACAAGCTGTATATACTGCCATGAAAAGGTTAAAAATTTTTGTAATGTTGGAATGTTTTGTAAAGTTCAACACTTGTGAAATCTTGTTGCAGGTTTCATTTGCTCATGGCATGATCCGTTTCCATCAACTATCCAGAACAAAAGAAAATGTAACAAGGCAAAACTACAATTGAACATTAATATTTGCTAATTTTATTTCTCTCTTGTTTGTGAGCGTCTTTCCCCTCCCCTGTAAATTTTCTCTGCAGGAAGTGACTGAACCACCCAGCCCCTCCAGAGAGCCCTGTGGTCTTGTATCAGCAGGAGTAAATCATGAGAGAGATGACACCTCTTGCTGAGGGCCTGAGTGCAGCCTGATGGGATCAATAGGAATCTCAGTTACATATCCCCCTCTGCAGAATACTCGCTCAAGGGTTAAGCACAACTCAAAGCACCTAAAGAAAGCTTTAACAAGTGTAAGCAAGGCACAGTCATAGGTCAGTCCCTTGCTAAAGGAGGAAATTTCACTCCAAGGAGAATCTGCCTATAACACAACTCTTTCTAACTTAGGGGAAAAGCAAAGCCTGTGATTCCTAAACATTTGCATTCACACCCGGGTAAAAATACAATGAATTTGGAATGAGCCATCTGAAATTATTTTCGAGCCCACTTTGCAAGCAAGGAGTGTTTTTTTCCCAAGGCACTTTATTGAAGGAAACATTCACTGGCCTTTTATCCTTTAAAGTCTGGTATTTACAAGGGAAGCTGCTGGCTGTCTAATTGCAGCTCACAAAAACATCACACAGTCTCATCTAATCTCTCCAAGTTGTCGCTATATTTAGTTTTCTGTGGGATAATTTACATATACCTGAAGTGAATTCTAACAGGTTAGAGGAAAAAAAAAAGAAATTAAAAAGACCGAAAAAATCCCTAATACAATTTGCATGCAATTTTTTTCTAAGCAAAAAGGAAAAGAGAACACTTCCCTGTGGAGATACAAGGATATCCATCCCTACACTATATGGAAACAAACAAGATCTGGAACCAGTGACATCTAAAACAAGTGATAACTTTCCTTCAGGAGGACACTTTGATGATGCTTTGAGTGGGAACAGCTCCCAGTCACACCAAAACTATCCTGCATATGTAAAGGGCTTTAAGTCAGGGTGGATGCATTTTGCAGACCTGCACGTGGTTCTGATCCATGTGAGGGTCCTCCCACAAGCTCTCCCTGGTTTCTGCCTTGCACTTTAGTAGCACCACATCCTGGTTTCTGCCTGGCTTTGGGCAGCAGGAAACCCAAACTTGGGTTATGCTGTGCTGAGAGCCAGCATTGTGAAAGAAAACTCACCGCCGGTAACAGCTGCATAAAGGTTGCAAGAAGCAATCCTCAGTGGCTAAATGCAGGGATCAGCTCCCCTCTTCACTGGCAGTAGGGAATTACTTTCACTCACCAAGGTCACATCATCAACTCCAAGAAGAAAAGCCTTCTGGACTTGAATCTCTCTCTGTATAGATGGAAGATGATCACCATCACTATTTGAAATATTTTTCTGTCCCTACAGCTCTCAGCCCAGGGAAATGCACATGATGGGAGAAGAGGGAGATGTCATGGCAGGGCAAGGATGGTTGTGGCACATTCAGGGAATACGAACCCTACGGCGTTATCCTGCAGGGCAAATATTTTCCCCCATAAGAACATGTCTGTGTGTGGCAAAACTGGTGGGAAAGAGAATTTAAATTTTAATTTCCAATAAGCAATCAAAAGACAGATGAACAGAAATAGCAAGTGGAATCAAGAATCAGGCTTTTGCTCCATTTTGCAATAAAAATACTTTATAGTGGAATCAACCAAGATGTAGATCAGAAGTAAGAATCTGAGTGCTTTTTGCTTTCCAAGATTCAAATGCTGTTCATTAGTATTAATAACCTTTTGAACTAGTTGATTTTTCCCAGGGTATCTCTTTCACAATAGACAGTTTTATTTGCAGAGTCAGTAATGTCAGTAATACATGAGGAATGCAGGTTAGAAAATTATTTTACAAAACACACTGACATGTGCTTGCTTTTCCTTTCTGAATGTGTGTTATCAGTTTGCTTCCTGGATGTCTGTGGTATTTTCAGACTTCCCAACTACGCATTAAAGATCTAGACAAGCCATGTGTCCTTTTGTCTTTCAGGTGCTGATTTTTTCCTGGTAATTTTAATCACGTTATTATTTACTTACTTGTATTTCTTTAACAGTAAATTCTGATTTATTTGCTAACAGAAATTAGGTGATGTATGGTTATAAAGCATAATAAATTGGGAGATTATATGTGCTACATGAAGAATGATAACAGCACTTCTATTTCCTGTAAGTTGTTCTTTGCCCATTATTGTTTCTGCAGTTAATACTTTTGAAGATTCTGTTTATTTGCATTCACTATTGCCATAAGACAGCATTTAAAAGCAAGTTTTCTATCATTTTTTCCAATGCAGTTGTGATGCATTGATGCCTCCCTGTGATAGCTATGAAAGTTACTGTTCAGCACTTTGTCAGTATTCTATTTCATGATATTTCAACAGCTACCTATCCTTGTTTTACTGGCCTTCAACTCTTTCCCTAACCTAATAACATACTTCCTAATTCTTTCAACCAAGGTTTCTGACCCACCAGCTACTTTAGCTTGTTTTCATACAGACTAAGCCTGAACTCTCACAACGGCCTAGTGCCATAGATTGTTAAAGATCTTTTTCTCTGACAGGACCTGAAATGGAAGTACAAATGCTAAGTATGTAGACTCTTCCTGAAGTACTTCTCTGAGATAATAGTTCCCTTGTAGAACACTGTGGTTCATAACTGCATTTTGAAATGATTTGGTAAACTTTCTCAGGAAATGCAGAAGGTCTAGTGCAGCTTTATTGCATGGGAGCTTAGTCTGTTGTCCATAATAGGAGTTTCGATTTATGGGCAAAAATGTTCTTAATGACACATATGATTTCAGCACACACATTTGCTTTTGATTAAACACTGTAACACATTGGTACACCCATGTAGAACTGACATTTGTCTTTATGAATCTCATGTAAAATGACACTTTGAGTCATGCATAAGGAATTTACAAGAAGAACATGACAAAACAATGTCCTTTTTGTGAATAGAGCCCATATTGTAAGCTTTTATTGCTTTACCAGTAATACATAATTAAATATGTCTACAAAGTCTGGCTTTGATCCTGAGGCTTTCTTCCCTGGGTTTAAGCTAGATACAGTTCCTGTATCCAAGATATGACTACGTAGTAGGTAAGGTTTATGCCCAGCCAGTACTTTTAAAATCAGCTCTCTTGTGAATTCATTGTTCTCTAAACATAATCCCAAAGAACAGTTTAAAGCTACAATGACATTAAGATTTCAAGTCAAAAGGTCTAAAAAGAGATTAAGAGTGGAACACGCTCACAGATGGATGGCACTGCACACAGCAGCTCCCAGTTACTAAAAGACAGTATGTCCCATGGAGAATGTCCCTGCCCAGCCAGGCTGAGATACCTGCTCAGAGCCACCAAACCAGCTTTGCTCCAGAGCTCCCTCCATCTACACCACAGCTGAAACTCATCCCCAGGGTAGCTGTGGAAAAGCTGAACTGGGGTAAAATAGTGTGAAATTCTGTAGAAATACAGTGGAGGATTTTTTGAAAATTAATTGTTAGTGAAACTTCATCCCTTCAATGTCACTGCTTTGCCATACGTGTTTCAGGGTAAAAAATTATTAATAGCTGATACTTATTTTTGTTTTAGCTTGTCCTGAGCAAACTTCACTGAGAAATTATATGGGGAAAATAAGAACACTTTTGAGAGAAGGCAACTAAGTGTATTTTTTTCACAGTGAGATGTAGTTTGATTTTCCGAGGTATTCAGCATCTGAAATTTCCTTTATATACTCCTGAAGGAAATAAATATCTACTATTTTCTCAACAAAATTTAGTCTCCATTGCCTCTATTAAATTTCGCTTCATAACATTTACTTTCTAAGGCTAACTGATTATTACTATCTGATTCAGACTTCTTGAACTTCTTAGAAAATTTTGAGGTATCTGCATATGGAGCCTGATCCTCACACATAAAATGACTGGAGATATTTTGCAATATTTGGTCCAAATTCTCTGTTTTGCAAATATTTATAGTAGGACAGGCAAGAGAGCAACTGCAAGAAAGGATTCAAATGCTGCCAAGAAGAATTTGTCCCAGTACGAGAACATCTGAAAAAATCTGTCCCATACTTCCAAGGCTGTCCTGTCTCACTTCTGGCCTTAGAGACAGCCAGACTGTGTATGGCAAAGTGGGGATTAGGAAGGGTGGTGGCAGCAAAACTGAAGGGGAGAGACATTCGTGTCGCAGCTGAGACATCTGCATCAAACTGAGACCTTTCTGTATCACTGTAGAGCTGTTCTCAGTTGGTCAGATGGATGGGAAGAACTAGAGGCTGGGAAATTCAGAAGGACCATCAGAGCAAAACTGATGAGTGTTCATAGTGTGCTTTCTCTTCTGGGGAGAAGGAGACAGCTCTTATGTAAGACCTCACACCCCTCAGAGCAGTAGCCTTCTTGCAGAAAACCACTGCAGCACAGCTCTTTGTACTGCAGGAATTTAAGGGTGTTTGATGAAGTTAAAACATTCATTTATTTTTATGTTCAGGGTTCAATGTTCAGTTTTCTAATTTCCTCTGGAGAGACAACTCGTGGCACCAGCTCTATTGGTCCAAGGCAAAAGCTACAGCCTAAAATGGTGCTGAAGGCTAACCTTGATGGCAGAAGAGGAAAAACAAATGAATGAGTGAAAATGAATTCATCACCCCAGGAAAAATACCTGAATTTGTGCAATTAAAGCCATTAAATTCTCTGCATATGAGTTTAAGTTTTCATTTTTGGTACTGTAAATAGTACTTTCTAGAGCTAATGTTTCCCACGCCTCCTAGAAGACTGCACTGTCTATTGTCCCTGATACTCAGACTTACACTGTTCACACCCAATCATCCTGTGTCTGCCTTTGACCAATGTTTGAAAGTTTTAACACCAAAATTTAAGCTCTTGTATAACTAAAAAATGTGTTATTTTCTCTAAAGTAGAAAAATAAACACAAATCTTAAAGCCTTTTGTCAGACAAACTACTCAAGAGCAGCAGAGTTGTCCTCAAATTAGGTATGTTCTTTTTTCCAATTTGATCAATAAATATGCCTCTTATTCCACACATCATGAGTGGCAATGTGCAAGGGGTTAGTAAATAATTTCTCTAGAGATCTGTCTGCAGTGAACGCTGCCCCCCTTCACATGGCAGACCCACTTGTTGCGCTGTATCGAGCTTTTTAGAGCTGCTTTGAACAAACCTTCCCCCTTCCCTGCAATTGCTTGTAGCTGTAACTGTGAATCATGTGGATCCAGGCCACGGGACTGAGACCTGAGACACTTGAATTTCCAGGCTCCCAGGTTTTGAGCAAACAGTCCGGGACAGGAAGGATGAGGGTGTAGGAATGCCTGTGGAGGACTTTTTGTGTGAGAAGAAAAGATTGAATGTGATGCCAAGAAGATTGCCTTAAAAATAATTTGAAATCTTCATGTTCTCTCTCAAATGGTTTCTTGGTAGCCTATTCAGATTATAATGCTCAGTTTTTGCCCTTTACTCTTTCCTTTGCCATCTATATAAGATCTTCCAGGTATAGTCAGAGCAAGACACTATTGCACACAACACTCCCTCCTGACTACATTTCTATGCTTATTCTGTTTCATTTTAGCTTTATTTATTTGGCTTAGAGTGTTTGTACCTTTTTAGAATCCTCACAACAGGGATTACCTATTTATCCCTCTTTTACTTGAAGAACAAAATCCATTATACTTCTTGTATAATGGAGAAACATCATCAACTTAAAATCTTTTGATGTTATAAGAGAAACAGCACAAGCCTTGTGACCATTCAGTTTTTAATGAATCCCCTTAATATAGGTTCTTAATTCTATAGGAAGATACATTTGCGATTATTCCCTCTAATTCCCCAAGCAAGCAGATTGTACATTGCAAAATCACCTTTTTTTTCAGTGTGTATCTTCCTTTTCCAGTGTATTACTTCAGTTTTACTTGGTCTGGATGCAAAAATGTTCTGATTTTAGCTTCTTTCTTCTAATCATTACAGTCTCTACTGTACTGATAAACTGGTCAACTCCTATGAGCACTGCAGCAGTCTTCAGGCATTTCTAATTCTAGGTGAATATTTTCTAGAGTCCAAGGGATGCTGAGCTACTTACATCCTTCCTTGATTTCATTTGTGCAATTATCTGTCTCTGTCACTACATTTTCTCCTTGGAGCTTAGCCAACATTGACACAAGTACTTTTTCTTTACCTTTTCCTGCATCACATCTATTACAGGACTTTCCTCATTTCATAGACTTTGTAGTTTCTCATAACTCTTGGTTCTCAGGTTTTGTGAAAAGGAGGCAGGATGCTGAAAGTTGACAATTAATTCAGGGCTGACTTCAAATATATCTTTATATGTAGGTCTTTTGTTACTATTACTTTCAATTGAAGATATGTTTCCTCTTCTTAACATCTTACTATATTATGTACATAGAGTGGCCATGAAAAAATAACAAACTAATAGACTAAAATTTGCCTGAGAACAGGAAAAGCAATAGACTATACAACAGAGAGATGTATTATGTAGCGAAAAGTACAAGATTTAATACCAGTAGTATAAAAGAAGCTGCACATAAAGTTGTCTCCTTCCTTATAGAAATATGAGTCTACAGCAGCATGTGTGACATCTAAACAATAGCAGTTGAAGCACATGTACAAAGCATGAAGGTTAAAAACACTTCCAGAAAGACCCTGGTTTTCCCAGAGGACAATTTCTGTTGCACTAATGGCTGGCACTTAAAATTAAGGACAGTTTAAGAAATATGGATAAAAACCTGAATTAGTTATTTCATCAGGAATATTTGTTTTGTAAAGATTGCAAACATACCCGTGCTTTATCCTAGATAACTCACACTGAAACTAATAGCTAAGCCTTGATCTGGTATTTTTGATAGAAAAAAAAAAAGAAAAAAAGAACTTTTCAGCTTAATTTGAGTGTGGGTATTTCAAAGAGTGTGAGTATTTGCAAACTCAGGAAAAAAAAAAAAAGACCTTTTCATTAATCCATCCTTTTGGAAACAGTCACACTAACCCGCAACCACATACAAATACAAAAATCCTAATGGGACTATTTTCTTACTAAGCCTGTAATAGTTTACATTCACCTAATGGCCTGGGGTTATAAGCAAACTACTCAATTAGAGAATTTAGGCTGGTTGCCCACATATTTTAGAGCAAATTATCCCTTCTCAAATGCAGAACCCCCTATATAAAACGCCTAAACAGTATTTCCTGTTAAAAAAGCAAAAATACTATTCCCTAAATTCCCACCTTGAGTCTACTAAGTATTTCTCTTTAAGCTAGTGTAGCCATTTTATGGAGAAATATTTGTTTTTACCTCACATACCTCAATCTAGGCCCTTTTGCTGGAATGTTTTTAACCCATCAAGCAGCTCAAAAATGCTAATGCAACTTGTTTGTTTTTCTTCTCAGATTAAAATTTTAAAGAGCACTCGCTTTTTTCCCCACTCTCCTTATTGGTGATACTGGAACACAGAGGTCTTCTGAAGGCCTGGCCCTTTGAAGCTTCCAGGATAAGATCTCCCTCTTCTAAGGGCATTCTGAATTTGAATAATCTTTTAGTAATTACTATTTTTTCTACTTATTTTTTTATTTAAAAGAGAGGTTGATGCTTTTAACCTATAAACACCCATTAAAAGTTCCTCACCCTATTATGCTGAACTGCTGCTCTTAATTGTTTGCAGCTGGGTGGATCACTGAATTCTCATGTCAAAGACAAAGATTTAAAAAGTACAATTAATTAGATATCAAATCCTCATAACATACCCATTTCTGACATGTAGATAAGTGGTTTTCCCCATATGCTGGGAATTAAAATCTCCCTTATGTTTGACTGCAGCAGGGCAGACTAGCTTAGGCCCAAAGTGGGTAACCAGTGTCATGAGTCTGGTTTAGGCACCAGTCTGGTTTTGAGGCTGTGGAGGAAGCGGTTCCAACCTCTGTCCTCCATTTTCTTCCATGTGTTCTCATAGTTAACCAAAATGACTTTCTGAGAGATGTAATATGAACTGAAGGAACCGTTGGTTGGTGGACGCGTAAGTAGATGAGACCCAGACTTTTCTGGAAATGAAAATATTTTATATATGTGCCATGAGTGCTGTCACAATTATGAGCGCCAGTGAAGTGCCCTTTCTCTTGTTTGAGATCTGGGGTAAAGAGTGAGGGTGGCAGCTCTTACTCTAGGATCTCTCTGATATTTAGAAATGCTTGTTCTGTGATTCCTGTCAAGAGAGAAGCTTTGTGTTCTACCAGAGAGGTTGTAGATGTCCTCACACAAAATTCTGCTGAAGTCGAAGAGCAGTCTTCAGCTCATCCGAAGACAAAATTTAGTTCAAAATGTGAAAATGTATGCAATGTGATGGAAGTTATTAACTAAAAAACCTTTCAATAAAGCAACGACAGTGAGGAAAGTTCTGAACATCAAAAGGCGACTTTAGAGCAGGGGAGTTTTCTATTTTTGGTATGTTTAACAGTTTCAGTTCAAAGTGCCTCCATTTAATGCTTCAAGTAAGCTACTCCTAAAAGTCAGAATCTCTGGAATTTCTTCGCTATGACACCCAACACAAGCTGTTGCTTTGGAAGGCATGGGTGTTACAAAATTAGATGGATGGGCCAATCTCCTAGACCAATGCACAGTTCAGATAATGCAGCAGCAAAGATAAAAGCATAATGCCATCCTTCAACTCTTCTAGTCTTCAAACACTGTGAGGGGCAAGAGTTGAAATAATAGATTAAAATTGTCAAATAATTAAGAAGACGAGTGTCATGGAATTAGCAGGTTTCAGTCCTGCATTAGGGATGGATCCCTACCACTGCATAGAACCCTAATGAGTTCTGGGGAAGTATGCAGATAAAATATCCCACTATGACTGATGAAGATTAGGGTATAGTTTCATGCAACACTCAAAGAATTGAGAAAGTATAATTTTTAAATTGAGGAAAAGATGTGTTAAAGAGCAAAAGATGATGCCAGTGTAATAAAAGCACTTAAGTACAGTGTGAAAAAGCAAAGAGTTATTATAGCTATATAGAAATTATTATGTAGTACCAATATTATAGATATACACTAAATAATCAATGAATCAATGCATATACTTTTTCTTATAAAGAAGTGTCTTCAGGAGAGTTTTAAAGTCAGTAAGCTGCAGGTGGCTATTCCATGAGCAGACAGTTCCTTTTCTTAGGGAAAATCAACAGCTATACCAGTAGGAATCACATACTCAAGAAAACTCCTAATATCACCAGGAAAACAATAGCAAAATATACTAAATTTTCTCTAATGGGCTCATTAAGCAGGATTTCTTCTATTAAGGCAGAATTTCCTCACCAAGAATATGGTAAATTATTTACAAAGCTAAGATTATTATCAAAGGAATATGCAAGTATTTCAGGACTCAGGATCAGACCTGAAATTCTGGAGCAAACTGGGTAAAAACAAAATGCCCAATCTATCCGTGTGATAGAATTTGATTAAGTTTTACTGGCTTTTTACTACGATTTCCAATTTGATAGGCCCTACTAAAGCTAAAATTGAACTTCATATACAAAGCTTATGTGGTTATGTTTGTTATTAGCATTGTCTTCCCTGGAGATATTTGGATTTTGTTTAACTGAAAAATAAACAAGTTAAATGCCGAATTGCCTGGCTAAGACAGTTATATGATGTGGTCTTTTCCTTTCATTATAAAGATTGTGAGTTTTGGGATTCATGTTTAGGAGTTTGTGGTTACTTTACTTTAAATCTAATACCATGGACATATAATGTTTTTGTTCAATGTTCTGTTTTTTTCATATAAACTTCTGTGTCCTGGCCAATTTATGGCCAGACTTATCCAATAAACAACTTCGTAGGAATGCATTTATAGATTGTTAGAAATATGTGTGGTGCCTGCACTTTTCTCAGCAATAATGTAATTATTTATTTTGACTGTTAATTTTAAGCTATATTATAACAAAAAGGGAAAATAATTTCCATACCTCAGAAGTTATTTTCCTAAAAATTACGATAGAACGGGAAGATGCATAGGTGAAGATTAAAACAATACTTAGCAAGTATGAAAGAATCCCTCTGCTCCTGACATTTAAACTCCCTTGATTTACAAAGGTTAGACAATTAGCACTTGCTGAAAATCAGACCCCTTGCTGGATCCCACCTGAAGCCTTTCTGAAAGTTCTCTTGGTAAATCAAAGAGTAAGCAAACAATTCAAATAGGAAAGCCTATTATTTGTCAATGCATATATCAAAGAGGTAAAATTTACTACATTATGTAATAGGAGAGGGATAATTGTGTTGTGGAAGCTCCCAGGAATCCTAGGCTCTAATTTGCTAGCTATAGGTCATTCAAGCATAAAAGCAGAGACAGCACCAAATTGTTTATATCTTATATAGAGGGAAAGAAACAAAAAGCATCCACCAAGACATCAATAAGACAATATTACTTAACTATCTATGTGCCAAATATTGTTATTTTTTCACAGGTCTTCTCCGTGTACTCTGGTGTTAGAACTCCTGTGAAAATGAAGGGAGCTTTTGATGATTTGAAGAACAAGTTGCCAAAACAGGCAGCTAACTATGAGAGCAACTAAGTTTTTGTTGTACTTGAGGTTAATAAGTTTGAGATTAGCACCTATCTGTCTTAAAGTGAAGATAATTAAATGAATGTGTAAAACCACTATTCCTCATAAAGAATTTAAGTCACTGACAAACATAAAAGGTATTATATCAAAATTTTCTGATTTTCTGGCATGAACGAACTGATCTAGTATTGATAAGTGTATATAATTTATTAAAATAACCCAGGTATATAGTTCACCCTAAAACAAATTCCTAGACTTCACTGCATGCTATTTGTATTTTCTAGAAACTCACTTTATTCTCAAATTGATCTACTGATTCTGCTGGAAAATCAGCTATTTCTAATGCATTTTATTCTGGTTTACTTTGGCTAAACCCCTAAAGTTTCACTCCAAATTCTTCCTCTTTCCCCACATCTCATCTGCATTTTACCTTTGACTCATACACCTTTATCATTTGCCTTGTTTTTCATTGGTTGATTACAACTAGAATGTGGATAGTACCCTTAAAATGTGCGCTGAAACCCCAACATGCACTGCTCCAAAATGCCAGTTCCCAAAAATGTTTTTTTAATTCAAGAAAAATTAATTCCATGTAAGCACCTCTGTGTAGCTGAAGGAGGTTTGAAATGATTTTGAATACCATCATTTGAAGTTATTGGAGTGATTACAGTAGAAGTTCTGCTTTTTGTCCAACTTCTTAATGCATCTGACAAAATGAATTTATTTTGAGAAAGGGAATATTTTGGACATCTTTCTAATGTAATTAATTCAAACTCTGTTTCGGATATTTATTAGTATGACATACCATGAGAAAATAATTTTGCCTGAGAGTTTCGCACATGACAGGACTGCAATTTCAGATCTTAAATTATCTAAACTTGAAGCAGCATCAGTTGTAGTAAAGGATACTCAGTAGCTGCAATATGTTCAAAAATTCTGAACACTTGCAAATTTCACATTCTTTGAAAAGTTGTTTGGAAATCACGTGTGAAAAGACTAGCAGAGTTTATACCATTAAACTGGAACGCAAAGCAACTGTTCGTTGTCCTTCAGTTTGCAAGGTATATATTTGCTTTCAAGGGGAGCCCTAATATTTGTCATCTTTAACTGAATGAAATCACAGATATTTTTACATGTGGATTTTATTATAAGAATTGGTTTATAAGCCTGCTATTTAACATGATTGTATGAATTACGAACTGTGATTTTATTTCTTTTATAATCTCTGTAGAGCTTGCCATTACTTTTACATGTCTGTGTCTGGCATTATGCACCTTTGAAATTGTGCCAGAAATATTTATTGTCCTATTTCTGGCATTCTGGGACTCTTGGTTCCATTTGGTTTCCAACCAGAACAAGGCTTATTAGCAGATCTAGCTCTTCATACTTTGCTGAAAACAATTTTATACGTAAATTTAATACTTCATTAAAGTAAGCTCTTGTAACAATCAGGAGTATGTATGAAATGTGTTCAATGTAGGTAATGTTCTATCTACCATTTGAGCAGTTATCAAAAGCAAAATATATGTACTAATTAGAACTTTCCTTCTCATTGCCTGTCTTCTCCAGCTTGACTAATAAGAAGGCATTAAAATGCAGTCAGGTTGAGCAGAAATGGGAGACTCTTCCTGCTCTAGCCTGTGCTCTGCACACACACACAGTGCTCTGGAAGGAAGGCTTGCTGCAGTAACAACACATTCTCATTCACCCTTTGAATCACATTTACTTGGTTCCAAATTCCATTATTCTTAATCAAGTAAAAATCTTTTTAAGGTCAACAGAAGTTTGATTCAAATTACTTCATAATTTGGCCCTCATTTTGTTGGGGTAGTTTTAACTTTGCCCAGTAGGTACAACCATATTAAAAAGGCTTTTGGAAAGTATTCTTTATTTCATTTAGCTTTAAGGAAATAGATGTTAATAAAATTTAAGGATATACTTACATTCCTCCATTAAATAGGAGGAATCTTGTTTGATCTGGGATCTAATTTTTTTAAAGAGCAAACTTATCCAGGGAGCAAAAATGTAACTGACTTAGTATAGCTCAAATACTTTTAGTGAGAATAATCATGCTCTCATTTGGAAACTAGGTAGAATTGATTTAGATTTTTTTTACAGAATATTTGATTATT
>VXBU01004950.1:964475-1024475 GCA_013400315.1 Bombycilla garrulus
TATAGTAATTTTTGTATTTATGAACATAAATTGCTAATTATAGTCATCAAAGACTCTGAAGCTTTAAGGGGAGGTATTTATACATGTATAATAACAGCTATATATAATATATATAATATTTTTACATATATAATAACTGCTTCTAAAATTTCATATATGATCTGAAGCATGACTTACCTCAAACAGAGGCACAACCATCTTTCTGCTTCTCATGTGACAATTTCACACTAGGCTTCTTCTGTTTGTTCATGAGATCTTAATGGCAGAACACATTCACTTCAGTATTTTATAAGAAATCACTTGCCTAATTCATTGTGCCACAAAAAAACCCCAAAGTTTAACCAAGCTCCTAAACATATTGTCAGAAATGTACAGTACTGAAATTAAGAGTCTCTCATTTCTACTTTAGACTTGACTGTCTTCCAAGTGTGGAAAAGGATATCAGCCAAGAGGTTTAAGGCAACCCCCCCCCCATAAATGAATGAATTAATTAAATACTTTTGAATGTTTAGATTTGTGACAGAGCAATAATCAGTAAAATAACCATAGAAGTAATAATAGTAACAAATGTAATAATAACTAACTAACTAGTTATTATGTAACAATACCAACAGTAACAGCAACAGTAAGAGTTGCCATGGCAATAACAAAAGTAAATAGTAGTAATAATAGCAACGTTATTAACCAAAAGCAAATATCTTAATCACAACAAGAATACTTTATGGAGTGGAAAAGTTGATCTTGGCTTTTCCTGATGACTGTATGCAACTGCTAAGAGATTTTTATATGAGCCTTTCACTTGATATTACACCTTTTGACCTGATGGATTATATATTTCTTTTTGAGGTAATAATTTTCTGGCAAGAGTCANGCAAACTTATCCAGGGAGCAAAAATGTAACTGACTTAGTATAGCTCAAATACTTTTAGTGAGAATAATCATGCTCTCATTTGGAAACTAGGTAGAATTGATTTAGATTTTTTTTACAGAATATTTGATTATTGTTTATATAGTAATTTTTGTATTTATGAACATAAATTGCTAATTATAGTCATCAAAGACTCAGAAGCTTTAAGGGGAGGTATTTATACATGTATAATAACAGCTANATAATCAGTAAAATAACCATAGAAGTAATAATAGTAACAAATGTAATAATAACTAACTAACTAGTTATTATGTAACAATACCAACAGTAATAGCAACAGTAAGAGTTGCCATGGCAATAACGAAAGTAAATAGTAGTAATAATAGCAACGTTATTAACCAAAAGCAAATATCTTAATCACAACAAGAATACTTTATGGAGTGGAAAAGTTGATCTTGGCTTTTCCTGATGACTGTATGCAACTGCTAAGAGATTTTTATATGAGCCTTTCACTTGATATTACACCTTTTGACCTGATGGATTATATATTTCTTTTTGAGGTAATAATTTTCTGGCAAGAGTCAGATGCAAAGGGCTTAATGAAAGTGATGGAGCATCCAAATGCCCTAGGTGATGAAATACCAAAAGGCTCAGGGAACTGGAGGCAACTGTAAGAATACAGACATCTGAACACTCCAAATACTACAGGTGGATCAGAACATCTATAGAAGCTTATACTATTATACATGAAAAATTAAATCAAAACTAGGATATCTTTCCCAGTGCTCTTGTTGTAGAAAACATTTTTAAAGCACATCTTGTCGAAATATGTCACTGAAGTCACCCCAGCTGAGGAGTTCCACATTTATTGTATGCTCTGGACTTATTTGATGTCAAAAATTAAACACAATGTATTTGGTTAATTCAATTTTAAGCTTTCTTGCAGCTACCAATTTATATCTGCCTTCAGGCCTCAGCTCCTTCCAGTTCAGCAATTCCCTCTACTAGGGCTCTCTCTGTCGCTTGTAACATAAACAATTTCCCCTTCTCTTCACAGTCACAGTCCCAACTGGAACTTGCAACAAAACAGGACAAGAAAATAGTCTGGAGTCATCATAATCAGTCACATCATTTAAGAGCTAAGTAGTGGCCTTTTTTACTACAGATATGCCAACAAAAAAAATTAAGAATTGCATATGTACTTCCTTGCATTGGTGAAAAAGAATTTCTTCCTAGATTGCTTTTGCAAATATATTATAAATAAAATATACATAAACATAATTATATTTTCCCCAAAGTTGAATCACATAGGACATTCAAAAATCTGTGCCAGTTACTATTTGTGTGTCAATTATGAAATGCCAGCAAGCACTCATTCTGTTCAAGATGCAGAGAAAACAGATTACAGGCCTTGAGACATGTTGACCAGATTAAATATTGGTGTCTACTAACACTGCTGGCTGTGGTACCTTCCACTGAGGATGGGATGTCAGGATGCTGCAGCCACCCAAACCTGGCACCACCTCAGTGATGGCAGAGTGGCTTTGCAGGTGCAGAGCAGAGCAAGGAGAGCCTGGGTTGTGTTCCTAGCAGCCTGGGCTTGCTTTAATCACTGAGGTGCCCACAGGGCATGAAGAAGTGGTCTGGAGTGAAGCAATGAGCACAGAATGGCCAAGGCAGACCAAGTAACTGGAGCACAGTACTCCAGTTTCAGCCTGAGCAATGCAATGTACAGCAGCACCTAACTCCCAGTGGCTGGGACATTAGTAAAATGGTGAGATGGCCCAGATTATAGTCATGGTGGTATGGGTAGTGAAGTTAATGATCTTTAGGCTGTGTACATACCTTCATTTGTTGCAATCACATGTCCATTTGTAGTGTAAACAAAGGTTCTGTTTCCTCATCTAAAATTCCCTAGCACCCACACGGCCTCACCAGCCAGAGAGGTCCAAAAGGATCCATTTTAAATAAAAAACCTCAAGTAAACACATTTTAGCAATACTAAGTTTCTCTTAACCAGCCAGTGCTTTCCAA
This sequence comes from Bombycilla garrulus, assembly GCA_013400315.1. Lineage (NCBI taxonomy): Eukaryota > Metazoa > Chordata > Aves > Passeriformes > Bombycillidae > Bombycilla > Bombycilla garrulus. Next base: position 967,378 of record VXBU01004950.1, read on the forward strand.
ATGACGTACAGACCCATATACTTATTTAGAAAAATAAATTGGACTACTAGGCTACATATATTGATAAAATATAGGAATGCTACAAATGTTCCCATGGAAAAGCTCTTTTCAATAGCAGTCTTAGGGTGCGAGACCAAAATATTTTAAAAGAGGCTTATTGTTGGATTTTTAAAATAAGTTGATTGTTCAGTGTTCTGCATATAGAGGGACTGAAAGTACTAAATGCTGCCTATGGTGCTGGGGAAAATTCTGAAGATGCATTCTGCTGCTAGAGTGGTTATGCAAAGCCAGGTTAAACACTAATCCCACTGATAATAAAGGATTTTGAAGGGAATCTATTTAAGAGTTTTAAATACTCTGTAGGGGGCAGTTTTGAACCAGATTAATGAAAATTTTAAGCTGGCTGATTCAAAGTAATGTTTTTATGCTCAGTTTTATTATCTTCAGCAGCTACATGGGCATATTTTTTTTTAGGCAGATCTTGGTGCTTAAGCAAACAGGGAGCTGCATTCTACTGTATAACATCACCCAGCTGAGAGGCTTATCTGCGTGTAAAGTTCAGTAATGGTAGCTAACAATACTTTTTTTTGAAGTACCAGTTACAGAGATCCATAACTGAATAGCAATGATTAGGACTTCATGGCAGAGGCCTGCATAAAAACCAGCTCTGCAAAAGGCCTCAAGGACAGAAGTAAAGTTTGATATCTTCACAGTTCTGGTTCAGCCCTGAACCAGGAATCTATTTTATTGTTACTTGAAAGTATTTATGATATTTCTGGTAAAAACAAAGAAAAAAGAAAAAAGTGCAGCAGATTCTTGAACACACTAGTATTGCCTGCAGCATTTTCAAATGCCTTTAAACATGCTATATTCATTATTTGCATTTGTTTTAACTGGATATGATGCTAGACCATAGAAAAAGATGTCAGCACACTTCAGTGTTTCAGCTTAAAAATTAAGGTTTAAACCAGCCTCTCTCCAGCAACACATCACTTTGAGGTATTGAAGTCAGAAGTGGACTATTGATCTAAAACAAAAAAGAAATATATCCTCTCAGCAAAGTGATAATCATTTTTACAAGGATTTAAATAGAAGTGGCTCTAGAGTGCAACCTGAAGAGTAGGAGAGGCTCAGACACTGAGTCTTTTTTCCAGACTAGGCCTCAATGAGAAAAAGGAAGCTATACATGTAGATGACCTCTGCAATCAGCAGCAGCGTATTTCCAGTGGAGTCAGTGGCTCTCCACTGACCACCATAATTTTGATTTGAATGAAGTGTCTTGAAGCCAGTTCTAAACCATGATTTGGAGCTAAAGTTGTTATTTATCTGATAATGTAATCATGTAGAGCAGCAAGATTCACACTGAACACTGGTGGGAACTAAAAGGATCATCTTCCCATTGTCCAGACTGAGAATTAATGTTTGCAGATGATCAGACTCAGCAGCTCTACCACTTAAAGCTTGAAGCTGATTGTGTTGCCTAGACAGGTGGGATATTTTTTTGTCCTCCCCTGACCTAAAAGCTTTGCCTATTCTTTTTGAGTTCATGTACAGTGTCTGGCTGGGATGAAGTAATTTTCTTCACAGCAACCCATATGCTGCTGTGTTTTGTATTCTGTGACTAGAACAGCACTGCTGTTTTGGCCATTGCTGAACAGGACTTGCAGATCATTGAGGCTTTACCTTTTCTCATGCTATGTTCCCTTAGAGAATAGGCTGGGGGTAGGCAAGAATTTTGGGAGGGAAAACAACCGGGACAGCACACCCAAGCTGGCCAAGGGGATATTCCACACCACATGATGTCACACTCTGCAATAAAACTGGGATTGCTGGAAGACTTCAATGCCATGCTTGTGGGAGGTGGTTAGTTATTGCCCTTGCATCACTTTTTTTTTTTTTTTTTTTTCCTTTCATTCACTTACTAAACTTTCCTTTAACCCAACCCATGAGCTTTCTGACTTTTCCTAGTATCTCCCCCATCTTCCTGAGGGAGAAGGATCAGGAGGTTGTGTGAGTGTTTACCTCCTGACTGGGGTCAACCTACCACAACTGGAAAAAACTCAACATTTATAGGCTGTGTTTTGATGCAGTGTTACATACAACAAGCTCAACAATGCAGGGTCAGCTGAAGATGTAGAAATTTTTAGTACAAGGGACTTTAAGGGAATTTCTTCTACATTTATGCACATGCACTTGTGTTACTGTAATGGTAAAACTTCTGAACAGGGCATGTCAGAAAGATAATGCAAACAGAGCAAGTATTTATTCTCTGTTCCTGTGTCTTCTCGGAGTGAAGCAAGGGATGGGTGTCAGTGACGTAAGAAAGCTGATCAAAGTGCAGACCAAGGGAGGGGACACGGCTATTACAGCAATGAGATTTAAAGAAATTCCGAGTTCTGCATCTCCCCAAAGATATTCAACACATGCCGACTGGAACGAAGGGGATGGTGAGGGCAGCCCTCTGCTGTGACCCTAAGGGGCTCTGCGCCAGCCTGCAGAACACACACCCAGCACGGCGCCAATTGTCAGCGCTGCTTCATTGGCGGAACACGAGTGTCAGGAGGCCCGCAAACCTCCCCGTGATAATTTGACCCTCACGTTCCTCGGCTTTTGCATTAAAACACCTTTATTTTCTGTAACAGCGATCAGCGAGAGCCGCAGGAAGATGGGCTTGGCGTGCCCGGCGCCGGCGGCGGTGAGCTCCTCCCGACACCCCTCCGCTCCGACTTGGCTGGGCAGAGCCGCCCAGGACACCGCCCGGGACACCGCCCGGGACACCGCCCCGGACACCGCCCAGGACATCGCCCGGGACACGGTCCAGAACACCGCCCGAGACGGGCCGTGAGGCGCGGCGGGACCGGCGCACGGGTATGGCACGGAGCGGCACGGTACGGTACGGTCCGGTAGGACCGGGTACGGCACGGAGCGGTACGGTCCGGTACGGTACGTTCCGGTCGGGCACGGCCCGGTACGGCACTGCTCGTCACTCCGCAGCCCGCCCGCCCAACGCCGCCACAGCCGCCACCNCCCCGAGCGGCTCCGTGGTGGCAGAGGGGAGCGGGGCGGCGGGGGAGGGGCGCCCGGCGCTTCCCGTAACAGCGCTCAGGTACCGGCCCCGGGGCGCGAAGCGGAGCAGGGCGGCAGGTGCCTCCTCCCTCTCCCTTCTCGCCGCGGGGCAGCGGGGCGGGCCTGGAGGAGGAAGCCCCCGGCTGCGGGGAAGGGCGGCGTGCGGAAGCCGGGAGCGGCGGCTCTTGCGGCTGTGGCGGCCGGGGGCTCCGCTGACCTCTGCCAACGCCCTCCCTGCCCGCGGGCCCGGCCCCTCGCGCAGCCTGCCAGGGCTTGGCTTTCAAAAAAGAGCGCCTGACCCACCCACTCCGCGCTCCGTCGCTGTGCAGTCCGTGTGGGCACTCATTTGCCTTTTTAATTAAGGCTCTACAAAGCGTAGGACCTCTTGTGGGATGCTTCCAGACGGAAACAGCCGAAGGTGAAGTTTAAATGGAAAAAAGTGTAGTGTTTTGTTGTAGCTGGCGCGTCCTAGGGTAGGCCAGTAGTAGGTGGTGCGAGATGCTCCTGGTTTGGTTTTGCTTGTTTCCTTGTCCACGGCACTCAGCTGGAGAAACTTTTTGTGGTCCCAGTGGAAGTTTCTGAGGTCGGTAAATTGTGAGTGAAGTGTGAGCAAAAGTGGAGATTCAAATTGGAAGGCAGAATTTGTGTTCTTTGTAATAGTAGATACCTAAAAATACTTACATAAAGAGGAGTCATTAAGTTTGCAAAAAAGACCTATTTCAAAAGCATTGCCCATTCCCTTAGAGGAGAGGTCTGTATGTCTGTATGCAAGGCCTTGATTACACTTTTCTAGCTTTTCTTTTTTCTTGTAATGTATCTTTTGTTATTACTCAGTCTTAAATTTCAGCATGTCAGTTATTAAAATTTACTTGAGAGACTTGAGTTTTTGGAGAACTTTTAATCTTTAAAACATTAACAAGCCTGAAGAAATGTGAGACTGACTTGATAAAAGTGTAATGAGCTCATGAAGCTTTTTTCTCTACCTGGGTGGATGGGCATGGATGACTTTGTGTATTTATGCCTCTTTCAAAGGAGAAGCCTTTTCTGCTCTGGTTTCTTAGTCTGGCATTTCTGCTTTTTAATAAATAACTTAATAGTGTTTTGGGAGTAGAGGAACTGCTATAAATATTTTTTTCATAGAGTCAGGTAATAAAATTGGTAGTAGTGTTTTCTTAAGCTTCTCTGTTCAGTGTTTTTAATGCTTCTTTTGTCTGTTTTAAGCCTAGGACATGTTGCAGCTATCTTGTGTATTGCATCAGTGATATTGTGTGTGGAAATAAGTCCAACTGCATGACTGCTTAGTCAGTGAAATGCACAGCTCTGTGCTGGAGTGCAGCCTTCAGAAGGGAAAAGTCCTCTGCAATAATTTATTGGTTAGAGCAGAGGAAGGAAGCAACTTGTGAACAATCTCTTGCCATGAATAGTAGGGTGTTAGTGGTAGGTATGTGGAGTGGTGAGGAAGGAGAGTTTGAAGCAATTGAAGAGAATTTGTGTTGTCATGTCAAGAACAAGAGAGAGGAAGAAGGAAAACATCTGAGGCGCTCCACAGTAATCATAGAAAATTTTCCATCTCCTCACTTAGGATTCAGTGACTGAACTGTAAATGTGAATCTAGTGGCCCTAATCCCTTAATATCTCTTTGGGGAAGGGTTTTGGTAGTATTACAGACTTGCAGAGCAGCATCTGTAAAGCCTGTCATCATCAGAGCTCCTGTAAAATGACACGCATAGTGACACTTGTCCAACCTGTTTCTCTTCCAGGCATTTGCCAGGTATTGAAATAAAATTTGTGTAGCAATTGCACTGTGAATGTGTTACTGATGCAAGGCAGAGTTACCAATAGCTCATGGATAATTTGTTTCCAAAAGATCCTCTAACACTTCTAGGGGAGAGGTTCTCAGGCTACAGTTTGAAGGCAAATGGCACACACAAAGGCCATGTGAGCATCTCTGTGGCTCTCTGTGCCCACAGCTGAGAGCTACCATTGCTCCTAACAGCAATGGCAATGCTAGGGAAACCAGCTAGATTTGGGAGCCTTGTGCTGGCTTTACAGACTTCTCACTTGGCTATTTGACACAGTATCTTTATTGCAAAACAATATGAAACTATCTATGGCTGTAGAAATATCTGGGAGGAAAGTGTAGGCTCAGATGTACTGTGATACCCATCATGCTAAAACTCTCCTGTATCTGCAAAGTCACGGCTGTGTAAAATTCTTGGTATTAGATTGGTGTGTTTAAAAAAGAGAAAGACTGCTGTGTTACTGAGGCGAGTTGCTGCAGTAGTAGTGATTATGTTGAGAATTTGTTGGAGTCCAAGGGGCAATTGCTTTTTTTCTCTATCTCACCCCGCTGTGCTACTAATTTGGCAGCAGTGGAGCTAATTTGCCCATCTGTTCTAGCTTCTTTTCATGGCATTTCCCATAGGGATTTCCTTATCCTTAAGGATTGGTTTCTGAAACCAGTAGGGCCTATAGTTCTGAAGTCCTTGGCTTTCTTAAAAGGTGAAGAGGTTACCAGACTATAGTAGTGTTTGTGCTAGTGAGCAGTGCATATCCTGTGCATATTAAATTGTTCTGACTGCCTCAGACATTTTGAAAACAAATTTGGATTGAAATATATCTTTCCATTTTTGGCCGAAGGAAACTTAACAAACAAGATAAAGATCACTTACATTTGTGTCTAGCTAAATCGATGCTTTATTTTAGTAAGTGTTAGTGTTTCATTCCAGAATGAAAAAGGTTGGAGCCCTGGTTGGGATTGAGCATTAGTTTACTGTCAGGGTTGTTTTGAATTGATTATTTTGTTGTTCAATAGGTAAAAAACCTTGTATCTTAAATGACTGGAGAGAAAGTGCCATCCTAAGGTTCAATTGATTCAACTGTCTTATAATGGAAAGTTGCTACAATTTTGGTTCAGGAGCTTAGACCCAGATCATCAAATGAATGTTGTTCATGGGTGCCAGGTTTGTGTAGGGTGAGGTGAGCTGCTCCTGCCCCTTTGGAGCTGTTTTAGTCATTTGATATGCTGATGACTGGGTTTGTGGATTGTGCAGGGAAGACCTGCCGATGTAGTGCCTTTGTATAGCAAGTGAAATCTTTGAAACTGGTTCTTTGCATTTAAAACTGAGCACACAAAAGAACAGTAGTGCTATCCAGCGTATTCTTGTTGATGAGAGCATAAAAAGGAAATAGATGTATTTTAGAAATGTTCTCGTGAACAGAAGAATATTAATGCTGAATGCCTAGAGTGACAGCTAAAAAGGAATACTGAGTTATGTTTAGGGGCAGCAGAGGAAATAACTGGAAATCAGTATCTTAAATAATTCTGCCCAAGTTTTAAAAACTTTTTCTGCTGGAGTATTTTGGTGGCTTTTTTTGCAGTTCTTTTGCACCTGTGTTTTTGAGGACTCCTCTCTGGTTAAGTATTTCTAAAACAGAAATAACTTTGGCCACATCTGAGCTGATCAACTGACTTACAGGATGGTCTATGAATCAGGAAACGGAATTTAAAAATAACACATAGGTAGCTAGACAGTGGCTTTATAAATATTTAGTTTTCTGAAGATGTTGGAACGAATTTGAGAATCTTTGATTATGTTGTTAGCTTGTCCTAAGTGCTAAATGCTTTATTTCTAGCTGTGAATTCTTGTAGAAGACTGATAGCTCTGCCACCATTTGTCCACAGTGGAAGATGGGTGGATTAATTTCGAGATGGAGGGTAAGTATCATTGTGTAACAATGTAATAACCTTGAGTGTAGAAGATGGGAGTACCTAGGACATGTTGGCTATTAATGTTGGCTGAGTGTTAGTGCTAAATTTCTCCTGTATGTCATTTAAAAGTCCAGTAGTGAGATACCGTGACCAAAAGAATTCTTTGCTAAATCACTAAGCTGTGAAACTCCGCTCTTGTCCTTCATTTCCTTTGCGGTACCAGTCTGGCACTGGCTTGGTTATCTTAAAAAATACAGTTTGAACTCTTTCTGTAAATCTAAATACTTTTGTGGTGCATCATTGGGATGGAAACTGCAGCATTTGTGACTTGAAAGGCTGGTGACCTAGGTAAAAATGAATATGTGCAGAAAACATCTGTTTTAACAAATAGTTTGGTAGCTACTTACTCCTGTACAAGCCTGTCTCCCTTTCTGCTTTTTTTTGCTTGAGTGCTGTACTGAGTTTGAGGAAGAAGAGGCAGGAGGTTTTTGACTGCTCTCCTGGCAGGTGTGAGTTGTTTGAGTCTAGGTTTGCCTTTGCTTGTTAGCAATTAACTTCAGAGCCTTCCATACAAAACTCCATTAAAGATGGAACTTCAGCTCGAATGTCAATTTTGTATAATAGAAGCTCACTTTAAGGGTTATGCAGTATGAGCTATGGTTTTTGAATTTGTGGTGTCAAGGGTGGGGAAAGATTGTGGCTTGATAGCTCTCAGAAATTAGGGAAAGCTTTCTAGAAGGTGGATTTCCAATTGCTCCTATGGGGAATTTTACTGGTGATGACAGCCCTTATTTGCAGTTGCTTGTGATTTATTTACACCATGTGTCCTTATATGGAATGAATAGTAATAAAACACTGGAGTACTCAGGTTAGGGCTTCCTCTATATAGTCTGTGTTTTGCCTGTTTCTGCCACTCATCAATTCTGTTCTTGTTTTGCTTTCCACCCACACATTCATTATTGCTGTGGAGGTATTATGGGTTTTCATTTTTTGTGAGGTAGGAGAGGAGCCTTCAGTTAAGAGTAATGCCAACTATAAAACAGCGATTCATTATGGTCCCTTCTTTGTCACACTAAAGTAGGAAAACTTCTTACCTTTATGTAAAATAGATAGTGTATTAATCTATTGTAAATAGGTCTTTTTGTTAGGAAACTGTTAATGTACAGAAATCCTCAAAATACTGAGTTTTTAAATGTGAGATTAATATCTTTTCTTTCCCTTGTAAGCAGGCAAAGCCTTCCACTGTAGAAGTATTAGAAAAAATAGATAAGGTATGTGTTTGCTTTTTGATGTTTTGTTTGTTTTTTTTTTTTTTTTTAGAAATATACCTCCTTTTTGCTGGCCATGTATTTCTCGCACATGAGGTAAAACACTCTTGTGAAATTTTAAATTATTTTGGTAATTATTCCAGTAGTAGAGATTCTGCATATTAGAGGAATTGTTATCTTTTTCCCCTTACTCTTTAGTCAATTTAAAAAGTACCAATACTGTATAATAGATAGTGAGAAACTACAGGGCGAATATTTATTTGGAGAGCCTGAAATGGGAATGAATATGAAGCTGCCTTGATTACACACATCAATTGTAACTAATGGTTAAATTCCCATGTAATGGAAAATGTCACTAATGCAAAGTTCCATTCATCAGGTTGATTAGAAAAGCATCAGTGTATGGTTTTATGTGTAGAAGTTGTAACTGTAGTGGTAGCAAGTAAGGTCAGGCAGAATAACTGGATAGATGGTTCAGTAATCAATTGTGATCTTTCACCAGCATTTGTGACAGATGTCTGTACTCTGTGGAGATAATTAACTCTTTTGAAATATGCTGTTGATATTTTTGTTCTCCTTTTAATGAAAATGTGAGAATTTCTATTGTCATTTGAAATAAAGTCAAAATGGTTAACATAGAGCATTGCTTAATCACTCATTAATAGACCAGAAACATCATACATATGTTCAGGATTTCAGTCTTAATGTGAGGAAAATACTGGAAGGAAAACAAATAAAATGAGGGAGAGGTTCCAGGAATTTGTCATGTTAGTGGAAAGGTGTTAGAGGCATTTAAAATTCCACAGATACCTGATGAAAGCTTTGGAATGCTGAGTATAGTTAGTAGTGACTTATGTGATAGTCAAGACTGCCATTCATAAGGTACTGCTATTTTTCACTTCTCCCAAATATACTAATGGATTACAAATGTGAAAAAGCACCGATTTTTAACTTTTCTTACCAATTGCTAATAAGGTGCAAGTGGCCCATATCAATAACCTTATTAATGTGGAGTATTTATGCTATGAAAGTTATCTTTGGGCAAATATTGTCATTTATCAAATGACAAATGCTTGAGTTTTCTAATCAAGTATCAGACTGATAGGGCTGATTTTAGCAAACATTTAAAGGTAGCTTAGCAAAACCACTTACTAATTGCACTAATAAGGCTGAACCCTGTTTATTTGCAGGAAATACAGAGATTAGAAGAATTTAGAGAAAAAAATCAAAGGCTACAGAAACTATGGGTTGGAAGACTTCTTCTCTACTCCTCAGTTCTTTACCTTATTACTTGCATAATTGTGTATTTGTGGTGTCTTCCTGACGAATGGACAGCAAGGCTGACAATGACACTTCCTTTTTTTGCATTTCCATTCATGTAAGTAAATATGCCTTTTTTATTTTCTAACTGCTGTCTCTTTGATAAAAGGAGATGGAAAATTCATCTCAGCAGGGGTTTGGGTTTGCTTTGACAATCCTTGAGATGTCATAACTTGCTGAATTTTTTCTTCTTAAATAGATTCAAGTAGTTAGGGAGACACTTTCTTTGAGGGGCATGTCTCTCATGGGTCTGGCTTTAGTGTAGAAATAAGTCTTATCAAAAGATAATAGCATCTAAAGTTACTTGACTTATCAAAATTATACTGGGCTAGAGAGTTGTGTCCAAGCAGCTGTAAGGTAGTGTAGTGTAAGCACAAGAGCATTATCCTGGGTTTTATTTTTACTGCAATTTGAAAGTAACATTACTCTATGGAAGTCAGCAAAGGTGTCACCTACATGTAAAATGTAGTGTATAAACCTGGGAAAAATACAAGAATGAATGGTAAAACTTATTTTCATGTGTTTGGTGACTAACACAGAATTGACTTGAAAGGTCATTACCATAAGTGTGTTGAAGACTAGTTTCACATAATTAGCTGTTTTTTCTGGAAAATCATTGACTGTTTTCTTCAAGAAAATGTGCAGACTTCATTGTATGTGAACTGGAGAAAGTATCGCCTACATATTTGTCGCACTGACCTGACTGGCTGCTTATCCTGATGAATGGTTTTTGTTGTCTAAGAAATGTACTTTTCTAAAAGTAACAAAATGGGCTCTCACCTCGCTGAGCAGCTGCTTTGCTGCCTCCCTTTCCTCCAGACCATCAGGGAGGTGAGAGCAGCCTACTGAGCATCTTTACTACCGAGGGGGAGCACAGTGCATTTACTGATTTGCTGAAATGCTCATAAGTACTTCCATGTTTGTACATTTTCATACACCTTTGTATGAAAACATGGCTTATAGATGCCCCAGCTTTAGATTTGAAAGGCGAAGTCAAAAGTCAATATTTGAGACTTTGCAAGTTTGAGGAGCGTGGGTCAGCAGAATGTAACATGTGGAAAACCCCCAACTTGAGGATGCTTTTTGTATTTCATACTGTTATCCATAATATAGTGATGTGCTGCTGTTGTGGACTCCTGCAGAGAACATACATGGGCAGCAGTATCTTGACTGGAAAGGATTAATATAGAAATTAGAGCTCAAATTAATCTTTGGCAGTAATATGAATTAAATTTGTTTTTAAGGACAAGCATTTCAAAGTCTTTGTTGCTAGTGTCTGAACTTGTTCATGCTGATAGGAAAGGCTTGTAAAAGAGGAAGTATTACCAGCCTCCTTTCACATAAGTGTAGAAATGTAAGCTTTTATTATTGAAGGTGATGGCTTCTAGTGCTGTGGTTTGAATTTACATGTTGGACTTTTATTCTCTAGTTTGTCTTCCAGTTCTGCTTATTTTTCTCAAGATGGCTCTCTGTAAAATTCCGATCTAGATATCAGCTTACTAGAACTTAGAATCAGACTGTTGTTCTCTTATGACTTGAAACTGTTTATCAGATTTTTTTTTTCCTTAAGCTATTCCCCTTCAGCTTTTTTTGGCAGATCTGAATGGCAAGCAGCTGCCAGCTTGTCTTTGTACTCGGTCAAGAGGTGACTCCGTGCTGAATGCCTGGTGCCACCCAGTAATAGCTCTAGAGATTTTTCAGACCTAATCAAATTGGAGTATGTCTGCCTTTTCCAGCTTGCAGTCAGTCACCAACTTATTTCTGCCTTAGGTCAGTCCCTCAGGGTCTCAGCAAGCTACTGCTGTTGGTAGAGCAAGTTAAGTTTTAGGAATATAACTTTAGAATATAATTTTAAATATATACTGAAATACCTGAAAAGTTGAAGAAAAATGTTAGCATGTTAGAAGGATGCTTCTTGAACTGATTTTGAATTAGTTTTAATTTGCATGTTCTGATTTTCATAGAAGTATTTTTTGTTGTTGTTGAAATTGGTTGAAATGGTCTGCTATTAAACTTTCATCCCATATTTCTTAAAGAGGAAATGCTTTTTTATTTCATGATGTCTGACTTAGTTTATATTTAGAGTACAGCTTTAGGTAGGAGACTGTTAAGCATACATTAAAAGAGAAATAATGTTTTTGCCTGTGTAACAAGGTATTTAAGGCAATTTAAGCCCTGTAAACATTTATTTCTTCTGGTACTTTATGAAGACACTTTTGTGTTGTGTAAGCCGATAAATCCACCTGTATTACTAGATCAGTTACTATGGCACACCTTTGAACACAGAATAGTTGAACTTTTCTTGTTTCTCTTACCTTGGATAGGCTGCTCTCAGATTCCAGTTGCCTCATCTGACTTGCTTAACTTGGGGTTGTGTTGTTAATACCTGAAGGCATTTTTAACTGGGCAACCATTATAAAAATACTGATGTTCTTATGAATTAAGTCAAAACTGTTAGAGCCTTTTGCCTGCTTTCTTATACATGCTTTTAGTCAGATAACCTTTCTAGCCTTCAAGACAGTTTTTTTTCTTAAATGAAACGTTGCTAATTTAGGCTCTAGGGTTATTAGGAGGGTTTTGGATGCTTGGTATGTGAGGTTTGCTACTTGGCTTAGACTGGATGACTTATCAGGAGAAGTATCATCTTAGTATTTAGAAGCAATTCTGAGCTTTAAAACAAATGAAGTCCTGATGATTGCAGAGAAACTTTTCAAATGTAAAATGGTCACATATCAGTTTAACTTCATCTTGACATAAACTACTCCAGCTAAGTCAGCTGAAACCCTACAGAAGCTGAGTAGACTTAGAGCTCTCAAAAATCAGTAGAACTCAGATCAGTTAATTCTGCTTGGGAGAGCATTTGTACAGTAGCTCTATCTCATGGTTCTCATTGGTATTAGAATTCTTCCCACAAATCTCTTGGGCCTTAATTTTGGGCCTTAACTGGTAAGTTTGTTTTTTGGATAAAATGTATTATAAATCTATCAAATAAGAAGTGATGACTAAGTAATTTTCAGCTGAACATTTTTTAGCAAGTGATGATATTGCTGCTGCTGCCTTAGTGTTTCTGCCTTAAGTAACAGTTAATTTTAATAGAAAAAATAATTTTATTTAGAGCAGTGTTGATCTCTTCTTGACAAGATGCTAATTTAATTTTTAGTTTTTTTTATAAATACAGTTTGAAGGTTTCCATACTTTTTATTTGCAAAATAAAACCTTACCTAGTAAGTTTTCTGTTTGCTAAATGACTTCAAAAATGTTTACTGTCATACATTTTAATTAATATAATTCTTTTTCTTCTAAAGAATCTGGTGCATAAGAACACTGCTCATTTTTTTCTTTTCCAAACGGACAGAAAGGAATAGTAAGTACTTTTTTCTTGTGGTTTTGTTTTTTTTTAATATGTAGCTAGTTGACAATGATGCTTGCTATGATAATGTAAATGCTTTTGATCATTTGGCTTCCAGGAAGACAAGAGTAGCCTTTAGTTGATACTGAAATAGTAGTATTAGCTAAGTTCATAGTTCATGAAGGAACAGGAAGGAGACGGCTTAATCTTTCACTTCACTTCTAGAATTGTGCTAACTTTCTCCTGTCTTTGCATGTGTCAGAAGTGTAATAGAATGAAATATGGTGTAGAAGTAGGAGCAAGGGGAAAGGAAATATAAGCAGTAGTAGTAGTTCCCTTGATACTTGCATCTCACAAGTATTCCAGCAGTCTTAATCTGTTATCCTTATACAAAAGGGAAGAGATTTATAGCAGATGTGTTTAATTTATTTGTCAAGATATCTTTTCTCTCCCAAGTTCTCCAGAGCATACTTATGTTTTCCTGAGTGGGGAAGGTATAAGCAGGTGTTTTTCTGCTTTTTTGAGAGCTAAGGAAAATTGGAAGTCATGTAACAAAACCAAAAAGTAATGGAAGTGTTCAAATATATATAAAAAGTTGTTAAATTTTGCATTAGAATGAATCTGCATGCTGTTTAAGCACAGCATCTGTGGCACTTGTCTGCAGTAGTTAGAATTCATTTGAGACTTTCCCTGAAAGCAGCCCAGCCTGTAACAATATCTCATGGTGATGTGAGCGATAATACAGAAATACCTCAGTGTTGCACTGTGTTTTATGACTTGCAGAACAGCATGATATATATTGCATTTGTGACAGCTTACAAGTTAAACATCACTTTTAGAATTTTTCTTAAACTTAATGTTTGCATTTGATATGCAAGTGCAGAACATACATTTTTATGTAGAAATAAAATTGTCCATATATTCTGTGGTGTTGTGTGATTCATTTCTAAGGTGAAATGAATGATTTGCATTTCATGGCTGAATAAGAAAAAGTATGGTTTTTTAGTTTGCTTAAATGTCTTTATTGCTGTTCTGAGCATACAGGCAAGTCTAGTGCTTTTGTTGCACCTGTGCTTAAAGGGTTTAGGAGATGATAGAACATGCCAAAAGGGATTATTTCTGTGTGATTCCAGAAAGTGGGTAAAAATGAAGTGTTTTACCTCAGAGATACAAGTCCTATATTTGAAAAAGAAAAATCGAATGTAAAGTTGAAGCAGTAAAGCAGGAGAAAGTGTAGCTGAGAGAGCAAACTGTCAACCAAATTGCTCAAAGCTAAGCTTGTATTTTGGGATGAGTTAGTATAATATACTGAGACACTGGAGGTGGTTATTTAATGCAGTGAAGCTCTGTGCTGGATAACCAATATACACCAGATTTGGGAATGATGCTGTAAATGAAGAAAATTTGTAGCTAAACTCCAGGGAAGGTGATGCAGAGAGATGATGGAATTTCAGTTTTTAGGACTGGTCAGGCAAACAACTGTTAAAGATTAAGGCTGATCTGTCCCCAAGCATGGAGAAAATAAATGGGGAATATTGCAGGTATTGACTTCTCTAGTATGAATTCTTTTTTTTTCCTGTAGGTTTAATTAAGATGAGATATGTTGGTTTCTTGAGAGTACTTTGCATCTGTTGCCATTTGGCCACGTTTGAAGGGGCAGGTGTTTCATGAGGTTCTTGTTGAGTACAGGAGGTAAAGTGATCAGGAGGAAACACCCACACTTGAAACTGATTGCACTGTGGAAGGCTGTGCTTGAAGATGTTCTAGACATTTCTGTTCCAAAAGCACTTGCAGTTTCTTGAGTAACCATTGTAGCTGGCTGTATTCTGCTGTTTATTTGGTTTCTTGATACCACACTGCATTGCAGTACATTTTAAGCTGTTCATCTGTGTGGGGCAATGTCTGAGACTGTTCTAATGCAAATGTAAAATTTGGAGAAAGAAGGTACCTTACTAATTTGAAGATGCACACTTTCTGGAATTGTCCATCTTCTGTGGTCCATCTCAGGATTAAATATTGCCTTTTTCCATGTCCTATTAACAAATATGGATGGTTGTAGTTACCCTTTTATTGCATAAATAATAACCTTTCAAATATGTGCATGCCACTTTTGCATTTAATAATGAAGTTTATTCAATCAAAATGGATTTCTGCATTCTGGAAAAGTTCAAGTAAGTTTTTGTTCCCTAGATTTTAAATAACAGTTTTCCTGAAGTAACTTTGAATGGCATGGAATACTTATTTATAAATAACAAAAATGCAAAAAAAAAAAGTGTGTTTAGTTTGGTTGGTTTTGATTTTGTGTCTTAAAGCTCTGTGAAGGTTTTCTGTGTTTAAAATCTTAAAAATGGGTAAGACTAGGTATATTTTTATAGGAAATAAGCTGCCAGCGCTCAGTAGAGCTGAGAAAGAGTAAAAAGTTGTACAGTTCGTTGTTAACATCTGTTGTGAACAGAGGTAGTAGAAAGCTAATTTGTTGAGAGAGTGTCTTCTGCTTTTGGTGGTGGTTTATTACACTGAGTTTTCCATGAGTATCAAGCTCCAAACATTGACTTCCAGGAAAATCCCAAATGCATTTGGCCTTTCTTCTTTCCTTTCCTCTTAGAGAGCTTAGGTGTTGTGCCTACCTGTTGTAACATCTCTTAACATTTAACAGTAAAATGGCCTTCTGTTAGCTGTTCTTACAAAACTGAGTGCTTTGCTGTGGTCTGAGAATGTAGAAAGGGGGAAATAGATGGAGCTTTGAAGCTTGGAATTGAGCTGGCATTTGGAGCTAGTATGTGTTAAGAGGTTTATGTGAAATACTGAAGCCTGTAAATCTGGTACTCAGATATATTAATGCTTAGACCTCAAGCTTTTTCTATATTTTGACTCATGAGATTAAATGTGCTTGGTCCATTGTTGTACCAGTTTTAATGTAGGTCAAAGCAGGGCACTGGCTAGAATTGGTTTGCTTAATGAGGAAATGGTACATAAAATTTTTTAATAGTTATAACTGTAAATTGATAACAGTGGGCTATAATTTATAAGCCGTTTCAGCATTTTAAGTGATTTATTTTCACATAAAAACTAGTTGTTTTATACAAAGTTTACTGATGTTTAGGGTTGGTAGTGGTCAGTGCAAAATTTTTTCTGATTTCACAAGGTGGTATCAATGTTTAGAGTGTGCTGAAATGATCTTAATTTGTATTTGAAAACTAATTTATGATATCCTTCTTTTAGATGATGCACTGGAAGATTTAAAATCCCAAAAGAAAAAAATAGTAAGTAAAACTTCAAGAAAAGATATGGTTGTTATAGTTCACTAAAACTGATATATGCCAGATATTTGCACCAAACTTGATCAACAGTTAATCTCAGTAAGAAAAATTTAGGATGGAAAAGGTTCCAAGTCTTGGATAACTTGCTCTCTTTGCGAAGTTTGTAACACTGAAAGCTTTTTCCTCTTTGTTCACTCCATAAGGAAGCTTGTTGGGAGAGGAAGCTGTTTTCTTACGTGGCTGGCTTTACCTGCCTGGTGAGGCAAAACTTAAAAACCACAACCCAAACACACTCTGCCCCTCCAAAGCAACTCCTCCTCCCTCCAAAAACTCCACAAATTCTAATATGAGGCTTTGTTACTAATGAGTTGCCTGAAGTGTTCACCTCATACCTTCTGGATTTTGCCATGGTAGCTAAATTAATAAAAAACTCACAACAAAGGTACCAAAAGTGAGTTGGATAAGATTGGTATTATGTCATGGTCTGTGTTTTATCACTGCTAAAATGTAGATGTAAAATAGATAACCTGTAACCTAATTATATCATTGTCCTTTGGCAAAGAGGATTTGCTGATATTCAAATGGATGTGTCCTTTGGTTGTAGTGATGATACAAATGGATTTGAGAGGCTTACATTTTCTAGCAAAGAAAGAAATGGGCATGACAGCTGTGTTAATTTTATTTTATGAAAACGGCTTAACTGAAATTAGTTAATGTTTTCAATTAACATAGTCACTTTGTAGCCTTAAAGGAAAAGTTTTTGAAGCAGAAAAACCACAGCAGAGAACAAAAGAGTATTTGGAATGTTGAATGTAAAGTCTTCATTTCAGTTTAAGTTTAGTTTTTTGTAATCATGAAAATCTTTTTTATAGAAGAACTACTAAAACTGAGTTTTTGTGTGTGAGAAGCAACTAGGACAAAAGGCATTGAATAAAAGATTAGTCAGGAAAAACCTAAATGTGTATTTTACAGATGCAAAACACCAAAGCAACATACTATAGAATAACCAGGATGATACAATGCAAAATTGAAACAACTGCATAAATACTTTGTAGACAATAATGGAATAATAGTGTAACTATGGAGAATTTAAATCTGGAAGTATAAAGTGCCATGAGTATATATGCAAGTCAAGCTTTAATCATTAAAGATAAACTTTAAATAGGATTAGTGAAACCGAGTTCTGGGAAGTGCAATAATGTATAACTCAGCTATTTTTCAGAATCAGTGGTTACCATGTGATCTTTGGGTGCCTGGTTCCTAGCAAGGAACCAGAAACAGAGAACTTACTGAAACCTTGTGAAATCAGCATGTTAGTATTTTTTACTCAGAAGATGGACTTGGGAGGTTCATTGTAATGTAAGATACTCAATTAAGCTTTAAAATTAGATAATTGTACATGAAACAGAACATGTTGCAATGAGCCAGAAGGGGATGCAGGTAACAAAACAATATAATTTGTGTTTTTGATGAAAATGGTGAATAAATTGTGTTCTGTAAAATTTCATTTTGGTAATACTCAGATTTGGTGGTGGTTTATTTTTGGTATTTTTTTATTAACCTCCTTATGAGTNATTTGTAATGCAAAGTGTTGTCTAGGCACTGAGCCTACTGCAACAGCTGTGCTTTTTCACTTTGTTGCAGCTCAGCTACCTAATTGCTGGATAAATCTTATATTGAAGACAATTGTTCTTTTGAAAAATGTTACAGTACTTGTGTTTTATACTCATGGCTCACCTTTTCCCTACAAACATTGCTTGTGTTCTGAAAGGACATAAGGTTGTTCCAGGGCTTACCTGTAAATGGGGTAAGCTCCTCATCTGCTATAATGCCCTGGTGGATTTGAAGTGACTGCTCAATAGAAATTAATTTCTCTTTCACTTCTGCCTTTGGTGACATAGTCATGTGGATACTCATGTGGGTAAAATAATTGACAAATTGCAGATATTTCATCTGGAAGTTACCATTAGTATTGTCTGTCCTGTACTTTGACTCAAAGTTTGCGCAATACTCATTTCTCACAGAACTGAATCCATGCTGTTTTTTTCCTAGTGAAGACTTTAAAGCTTGTTGAGTTATTAACTGGAGGTAGGGATTAAGTTAATTAGGTGCAATTAAGGCACTACTTCAAGATACAACTTTTTTTCCCCTCCTTGAATTTAAGGGATACTGTGGTTGTGTTTGTGACTGTTTAGCTGTGATTCTGGCCTCAGAGTTTCTCAGTTAATGAGGATGTCAGCCCTTAAGCCTGAAAATGGGTAGATGAGCAAGTTCAGAGGGTTAAGCATATTAAAGCAAGGGCGCAGGACATGTATTAAGCTGATACAACTGGGAATTAGTGGAGAATTTACCTGGAACAGCAGTCTTAAGGATGGGATAATTCTTAGCCTGAGGACAAAGTTGTGAAGCTAGTATAGTAATTACCTTGCTAATTTTAGAATTAAACTTTGCTGAAGCTTGCTCAGCTACTCTGAATACTAGGCTGAGGGTAATATTAGAGTTTGGCAGACTTCCAAACCATTTCAGGTAAAAGTTTAGAAACTGCATCTGTTAATCTAGGAAAAAGTACCCAACTAGTCTGATTTCAAGGCTATCTTGGAGTTACAAGTAACTCCAAGTTAGTAATGGGGAAAAAACCCTCAGCATATGAATTCTGTTACTTAAATTAATTTCTCTTTAGTCAACTTTTTCTTCAGCCTTGTAGGTGTAGACAATCATTGATATTTTGATAACTTTCAGTAGGTGATAAAAACTCTGCTAGGAGTTGGTTCTTGTATAAGCCCAGTTTTGTCTAACTAGAGAATGCTAGAGTACTGCAAATATGCAACTGGAAACTCAAAGTACAGTTAAAAATCATATTCGCTGACGAAGCGTCAGTTACCTCGGTGGTTTTAATGTTGGCATGATCTGTTCAGAGTATGCTCAATTACTGTGACTTAAGTGATTTATTTCTGATTTTGATGAAACTTTTGCTGCATTTACTGGTCTGTCTTAAATGGTAGACTGAAATGAGTTTCATAGCTTTGTGTGAACATGAAGAAAGACCTCCTTGTAGTTGGGTTAGACATACCAAGTAATTGTAAATTTATGAACTCAGGTAGTAGTATGGTGAGTAATGAGTGGTTTGCACCATGCCAGTGCTTAAGTCTCTGGTTGCTAAATTGCCTTTGCAAGAAGTTTAAAATCCATTACTCATACTATTCAGTTTAGGCAGCTGATGTCATTCCCACAGGAATTTTGTTTGGTTGCCTGTTGGGAAGGAGTTCATCCATACAATTGTTCATAGAAAGAGAATGTAATACCATGCTTCTTTATTAAGATCTGATTAATTCCATTAAAAAAAACATGCTTAGGTTGTTGTTACCTTTCATAGAGAGTTCACTTGTGATTTGAGTTGCTCAGCATTATAATTTTATTGATAAGGATAGACTATGTGTTAGCCCTTGGCAGAAAGTATAAAATTATTTTGTAGGAAAAGTTTTGGATCTCAGAGAAGACTGTTGTGGAAAAGAGTAAGAGGTGTTGAACAATTTGCTGTGTTAATGCTCAGCATTAAGTTAACCTTTCCAAGATTATGCTTCAGGATGGTGAGTGTTCCAGAAGTCAGTGTGAAGGTTTGCATTCATAAATGAACTTCCTGTGTTGGCACAAAAGCCAGTTTCCTCTGCTGTGCAAACACAGAAGTAGTATTTAAATTTTACACAGGCTCTTACTTTCTTCTGGTAATTATGCTAATTTGGTCACATAAGTAAACTTGGACCTTTTTATTCTTTATTTGGTATTGTCAGCCAAATTTCAATTTACTTTAGAAAAGTATACTCTATAAGTGAAAGCATGAGAAATGTGAATATGCTTGTAGAAATCCTGACAATTCCTGTATATTTTCAATAAATTTGTAAAGAGTCAGTGATACTGAATTCTTGTTCAGTTTCAGCTTTATTAGAATTTTAAAGCTATATATGAATTTCAAGGTATTAGTAGTAATTCGTTGAATTATGCAAAAACTATGTAATGTGGAGGATGACTGGGACATCTGAATCTTGCGGTGAAAGTTGAAATATGTTTCAAAATAATGTTACTGTTTTTGCAAAACTTATGTATCAACAAATAGTTACTATATATCTAATACTGGTGTGGCAAGAAGTGCTTTAGATAAAGGAAGTGTCAAGTGATGGTGGAGCATTCTCGTTTTCTCTCCCCTAAAGGTCACTTTGTGACTTTTTAGCAGAAAGTTATTTCTTATTTTTCTTTTTGGCTATACAGACAATAGCATGCATTTTATGTTCATTGATCTGAAGTGAATTAGGTTTTTTAGATTTTGACTTGGCAGCCAAATATTAGCAGTGTCTGTTAATGCTTCCCCACTTTGCAGCTTCACCTCAGTAGCCTTACCCCATTGTATAAAAGTCTGTCTTACAGTTTTTACTTTTATAAGCAGTAAATACTTTATTTTTCCTATTAGGTCATTAATTCTGTTCTTATTGCACTGTGTGGCATTTGTTTTACAAAGTTAGTGGGTTAACTCCAAAGTGATGCTGAAATACAAGTTTAGGAAATTGATTTTTACTTCCTTCTTGACTCCCTTTTGTTTCAGCAGTCCTTAATTAACAGCCTGGATAGTATTCCTTGCCTCAAACTTCAAGAAACGTGTGGAGGAGTGAGTGTTAAATGAATGTAGCCATTAAATGGAGTGAACTTTTATTTAGCTTCTGAGGTCTATTTGTAATCCTGAGATCAGTCTAAATGCAAAACTTGTGAGCAGTCTGTATATGCAGAATGGCTGAAACTTTAGATTCTCACTAACTAAATAATGGCATAAAATTCATGTTAACCTGCACCATTTGTTATTTTAGCAGTGATAAATGAGTTTGAGAGAATTTAATTTTTTGACCACTGACCTTTTCAGTTTTGCAGTTTATGCCAACAGCAAACTTCAGAACAAGCAAAGTCCCCACTTTTAGTTGAACATGGCCATTAGTCAGCATATCTAGGAAGAAAGGTCTGCTTCAGCTACTGTAAAATGTATTATAATTTCTGTACATATTAGATATTTGTCATAACTTCAGCTATCTCAGTTTTAAAGTGATGCTGCTTCTGATGTTGGCTGTTAACCACGAAAATGATACTTTACTAGTGATTACTTTTTTTAATTAAGCCCATGTATTAGCTATAAAGCCACTTGAGTGCATTGTAAATAAAACGCTGTAATAATGAAGTGCTTTAATTACACTCCCTAAAGTATGCATAGTTCTCAGTAAATTTTTTTATTTAAATTCTTAACGTGTTCTTTTTTCTGAAAAGCAGTTTGAATTGCTGTAAAGATGTAGATCCAGCCTTTAAAGTCATTTGAGCAAATTCCATGACTATTCTCTAGTTAGTGAGTTTTCACAGCGTTTGCAGCAAGCTAATTGCTTCTGCTAATAAATAATCTAAAATCGATGCTGACAGCAGTTAATTGGCACAGGGACTTTATTCTGTAAAGCACTTGGCTAACGACCTTCCTTAAATTAATAGCATTAAGTGCTATGAGGAAATAAATCTAAGGAATTGCCTGTCATTTGCTTGTCATGTCTAATAACTTCCAATAATGATGGCTGATAGATTTTTGCACATTCCATTATTGAAGTTGGTGCTTGTAATTATTCTCCTCATTATATGTAAACAATTAGCAATATTTGGTGTTTCCTTGCAATAAAGCTGTTAAGTACAAGTAGACCATTAGAGTTTAGAAACTATTTTGAAAGCAAAATTTATTTTCCATTGAATGCAGCAAGTCCTGAGGTATTTGAAAATGCTACTTGTTCGTGGAGCTTCACCTTTTGGTAACATTGATAAGATGCTTGTAAATGGGAGACTGTGGTGGGGAAAATACTTGGAAAAATGATCTATTGATGTATGGAACCTTTCTGTTTCCAGCTTGAGGAAGTAATGGAAAAGGAAACGTACAAGACTGCTAAACTAATCCTTGAAAGGTTTGATCCAGAATCAAGTGCAAAGGTGAGTCTTGTTATTGATACTGATGTAATATGAAAAGTACTGTGGAGCTGAGCATTCTGATAATGTTATTTATAATTAATTGGCAGGAGACTGAACTACCATCTGCTGGAACATCTGCAACCCCAAGACCTGGACAAGGTAATAGCCCTGTAAAACGGATGCTCTTTAGCATAGATACTCATCTTTCACAGCAATTTCCAGTCTAGAAGTCTGTCTATGATAAAATTTGTAGATCAATTGACCTTTATTTAGGGTTAATAGACTGTGTTCATTAGGCTATGCCCATTACTGTTCTGTATTTTTCAGGCAAGGGATCTATTACTAAAGCCTGATGTTCTAGACAGCAGGATATTTAATGCTGGTTGATGTTAAAACTGAGAGAAAATTAACTTCTCGTGGCATACTTGCAACTTTTTTAGAATACTAAGGTGTTTTCGAATCTTGTGTAATATTCATTGACTTAGCTTTTCAATTGTGTTTCTATTTATGGCTAGTTAGACCTTTCCTAATGCAGTGCTTAAACTACTTCTATTTGTTGCCCAGAAAGGAAAAATAAGCTGGAGCATAATTCAACTACTTTCTAGTTGCAAAGAACAAACAGTTTTTTACTGGTTTACAGTGTTCCATTTAAAGGTGCTATTGAATAAAATAGAAGAAACTTGAGTGTGTTTCAAGGAAGTCTTGTTTCTAGATTGCCCACACAAGTTCCAAAACTTGACAGATCTCACACAGTAGAATGCTCACATTAAAAATGTGGTATTTATGCAAACAGACTACGGTTAATTTTTGTTAAGGTTGAGTGTAATATGCTGTAGTTAAACTGAAAATGCTTGTATGAACACGGCCTAAAGGCTACTTCGTACTGTAATACTGAGGATTGTACTCACACCTTAAGACCAACTTTTGTTGTTAACTTGCTGTTATAGCCTGAAAGGGCTTATGCTCAAAATAAACTGCAGAATGTGATATGTATAGTTTTTCATGAAATAGACAGATTGCTTTAGAATTTAATATTAGAATTGTCAACTTCGTGTTTAACTCTTGTGGGTAACCGAACTTATAATTTTGCCTTTTTTTCGCTCTTGGAGTACTCGTTTTGTTCAGTGCAGAGCACCTGGATTTACTAACAAAGGTGTTTATAAGCTGCATCATCAAATCCACAGTTTGGTTTTTCTTGCTTAGCTTCGAGTTGCCATGAAAACATTTTAAAGCTATCCTTACTTGTTGGCATTGACAGTGAATAGTTGAAGTGCAGTACCTCAGTAGTGAGGTTTTAATCTCTTCTGATGTCTTAGACACAATGGCTTTTTTTCAACTTTGCTCCTTAACTGTTTCTGCTGTGCTCCATTTCTGCAGCATTTGTAGTTTTGTTCAGGATGAAGGGCCATTCTGACACCCTGTTCTTGTCTTAGTGCAGCTCATGGGTGGTTGCCAAGAATTTTCTGTTACAGCTGTAATGTGCAGGTAGTCTGTTGGCTTTTTACACACTCTTTATAAAAGTAATTCTTCTTGAGCTATGTTAGAAATCACTCCAGTAGTCCAGTAGTAGGGTGACAGATCTGTTTGTAGAATGCAAGTAACATAGACCAGGGGATGAAACTGCCTGGAAATGTGTATTTCTATATAAAAATCTACAGATGATGAGCTATAAATTAAACAGTGCTAAGTCCTTATTCATTCTGGCTTTAATAAGAGAGAGCAGCAGCAGTTTTGAAACTCCCTGGGAGGTACATGACTGATCTCCTCCCTTCTACCCAGGTTGTGTAAGGAGCAGTGGTGAGTTGGTCAGTGTCCACTGACAGTGTCTTGTGTATGTTTGGGTTTTCAAAGCATAGTGCCCCTGCTTTTGATCCAGTCAGACAAAAGCAGATCAGTTGGATCCAGCACATGGTGTCTTGTGTTGATTATGTCTTGACTGTTAATAGAAGGGCTGGGAGGGAGAGGTTCTGAGAGAATTATTTCTGAGAGCCAGTCACTGTGGGCTACGTTAATAAGTGTGGTATGAATAGATACGTGAAACAGTTGTTGCTGAGGAATTTGCCCACGCTATCTGTGCTTAGAACTTTGTATTTAGAGCTAGCTGTAAACTGGTCTCATGGGATTCGTGGAAGGAATCTTAGTTTAATTTGCAAAGAATGCTCTCTGAGACTGTCATGATGTTGACCCATAGCCTCTAAGTGGGGACAAGCTGAGAAAATATACAATTCTCTTTCAAACAGATTCAACTTTTTGGGGTGCATAGACATTCTTGCTTGATCCCGAATGAAAGTGCAGTTTAAGTTTTGCAGTAAAGGATTTTGGAAAATAAATTTTGTATATTGTCATGGCTTATAGTTGGATTTTCTGATCTTAAGGGTCTTTTACAAGCTAAATGATTCTATGAGTCAATGTTACTTTGTTCATATGGAGCACAGTTTTATTTTCTTTTTTACGATCTGTTCTCTAGCGCTTTGAATTTGGAACTGGTGCAGCTTTTTGTCCCTGTAAGTGGTTCATCAGACTGCTCTATTTTGGAGGTGCGTTATAGTTCAAGAGGGACATGCTGCGTTTAGCTTTAGCATGTGAAATTGTGGAGACTTAATTTCCAAAAGCTTGTTTTTGTTATATGCAGTAATTATTTCAATTTTTAGCTATCAAAAAACCTACTAGCTTATTGCTGTTCAGGTAAATATCTGCCCAAAATGAATATTGGCTTCTGTTCTGTGCAGTATATAACTTACTGTAACTAGATGGCACCTTTATGTGGTTGTGGTATAATTTGGTGCACTGGTATGTAGTGTGAGGTAGAATTAGAGTGGTTTGGCATAATAAAATGTTTTTTAGGAAGTTAACATTAAAGCTTTGCTTGCTTTGGACACAAGCTAGCCATGTTAGAGAGCTGATTTATTTCCTTGAGCTCTGTAATTGAGTCTTTTTGCAAGGAGGATTAATAATGACTGATACATAATCAAGATGACCACTGTTGTGTATGAGACAGTGGATAAAAGGTTAGTTAGTTTGTATGTTTTTGACTTAGTGGTTGAAATGAAAGCTTGCACGTCATGCTAATTGGTTCAAAGGTTTAATCAGTATTGCATAATAGTTGGTTCTCAGAAAAACAACCGGTAGTGCCCCAATTTTCTTGTGTGTTTAGCTCTTCATGCAGTTTGTGATTTGGACATGTACTGCTAAAATAGGTAACAGTTAGTACTGCTTAAATAGTAATAGTTTTAATAGATTACTTAGGTCAGTCCTGTGTTTGGCATAAAAAACCATCAGAAAATCCAGAAGGAGAGTAATTTGAGAATTTAAGTGCAATTTTATCTGTTCAGAAATATTGTGAGGGATACACTTAATGAATATATACTTATTATTCAGTATTTGGCCACAGAGACGAATAGGGTAAGAATATATTTGCAGTGAAATATTTATCAAGAATATCCTCTTATTGATCCCTACTCTTGTCATTTTGCTAATACAGCTGTTAGCAGGGTTGTATGAGATCACTCTGGGACCCCAATTAAAAGTAATGCAATAAAAGACGTTTGCAGGCTCTGGGATGAATATAGGCATGAGAAGGAAGGAAGAAAATGCTTGGTTGATCTTTACATAACTTGTTTGCTTTAGTATCAAACTATTTATTGACCTGCAGTGTACTGTTGCTCTTTGAAAATAATGTTTTCTTCTCTACAAAAATCAAGATGTTTTAAAGTAAGGGAAAAATAGTTAAAGTGAGGGAAAAATAGTTATGCTTGTAAACATGAAACATGTCACTGCCTCAGCACTGCAGTACTGTAATAGTCTTTAAGAGCTCATACTGAATCATCAGTTGAGTAGATACCTTTTACGTAATGTGTCTGCTTATGTCTGAAGTGTCCAATGCTGGTAACTGCAGAATTTGAGCTGTAGTGTGTTTGGAGAATAAAAGTTCTATTTTTAAGCTATTTACCTGTCTTCATGCCATTGACTTTTGGATACACAAATATCTTAAGTAAATCCTTGGGAAATTGCAGAAGTTCGTTAAACTACATCAGCAGTAGCTGTAAATTGTTATTGTTGAGGTCAGTGGATGTCTTCCTTAGCTTTGTTTTCATCTTAGCTATGCAAGGAACTTTGCAAGAGGCTCATTTTTAACACATTGCATCCCAAGGCAATTTGAGAAGTATATACATAATATTCAGTCACTTTAAAAGAATATTAGGGCTCTTATTGTGGAAGTTTAAGAGCAGATTTAAAAGCAGTTAGGGGGAGTTCATGGGTCCATATGTGATACTAAAATCATGAGATGGGTCTGTACTCTCAATGTCCATGACAATGCATTTATGGATCCCCGGGATGGTATCAGCAATGTAAGCATCAGAAATTCAGATTTGTGTGTTGTCACTGAATAACATCTACAGCCACTCTGTGAAGGGAAATACTGGAATGGATGGGCTGTTGGTTATGCCAAGGAGAGCATTTCTCACTTTCTCATAATTCAGATTCTGATGACTTCTCTTACTTGGGAAACAGCAGAGTGTTGGCAAGTTTTCTTAAGTATGAATCACAGAATAGTGTGAAAGCCAAGTGAACTTGTAAGTGAAGGGGGGAAAAAAGGCATTGTGAATTACCTAATATTTTGTGGAAACTAGCAATGAGTCTTGCGTTCTTAACTCTGTAATGAAACTAAAACTACTGAAGCACATCTCTCTAATACTGACTGTAAAATACTGCTTCAGCATCTTTATAGGAGCAAAAATATGGGGAAAGAATCATTAAAGTAGCAGTATCTTTTTAATTGAAAGTCATTTAAAGAAGTCTTGCCAAAAATGACCCTTCAGAAGGAGCAGGCAAAAGGGACAAAGCTCCTGCAGGTGGCATGGAAGTTGCTTAGACATGGTGTATTATGAGCTCAGAATAAATGTGGATATAGCTGTAACCTACTGAAACAGACTCAGTGCTCTTAAACAATAAAAATTAATATGTGTAAACCACATGATCTAGAAAGGTAGCCTTCAAAATGTAAAAGTAACATCCATGTATAGAAATTACAGTCATGGTCTTCAAGATTTTTCTATGTAAAACAATAAGAAAAGAGGGTTTTGTAATGAAAAAAAGAATGGATTAAGATGTCTTTACAGATGTTTAAAATTATCTTGGAACAAGTGGAATTAGGCTTTTTATATATACTGCTCATTTTTTGTACACATATGGACCTCAGAAGACTTGAGAAATTGCATACATTTTAACTTAGTTTTTGAAACCAACACATGACTGGAGACTATAACACAAACTTGACTATAATGGTTAAATAAATGATGGATTTTAATCAGTGTTTTGTGTTTGGAGATGGGCCATGCCTGTTGGTCAGATGACAGAGAGAATGCAGTTATCCCAGGGTAGTAAAACTTGAAAGGTTACTGCTAATGTTTCTCAAAAAAGATCTTCAAGACTTGTTAATGGGGAGGTTAATCATAAATGAATTCTTACTACAGATAAAACTTTCAACACAGGAGAGGTTTTCAAACCAGAAGCAAGTCACCTAGGAAATGCTAATGGAATTTCTGCAACTACCTCATCAATTAATCCTGGTTTTCAGATTCTGGACAGCTTAAATAGAAGGGGGCAAACATACTTGATAAAATCAAGTTACAGTACAGAACCTACAGACTCATTGGGTGATGTAATTTGGATGATTAAGTTGTGTGAGGTAATGCAGCCATGCACATGGTTTGGCCTGGGAAAAGTAGTAATTTGTTCTGCTTTGTAGGTAACTGAATAAGATGGATTTTTAGTAAGACTAGTTTTTAAAGTGGTGATACCAAAGATTTTAAAATTCTTTCTTCTGTTGTGCATTAATCCTGTTTATATGTACAAGTAGGCAAGAGCACAAGAGCATAACCTATCCGTGTTGCAGTTTTCATGGCGCTGGATTGGCTGTATTCCCACAGAACTGTTAGGTTTGTCCTAGTGCTTCAGTGACAGCAGCTCTTTGTTAGCCAGTGCCAGCTGACGTAGCATGCTCACCTCCTCTGTGCAGAGCAGGAGCTTAGTGTGGCAAATATGTACTTTTGGGGACAGGGATCGTTCCTTCAGACTCAGCACACCCATTTTCCAGTGGCTGGTTGCCAGTGGACCTGTAAACTGCCTGCTGAGTGTTTAAAGTCTTCCAGTCTGACACAAAGTCGGCAGATAAAATCTCTCTAATCTCAAGACTCATGGAAATGATTTTAAAGTCCAACTGTAGTGTTAAATTCCATTTGTTGTGAAGGGAAACATGCAAGCTTGGTCAAAGTGATGTGGATGCTGTGCTGTAGAGTATTGTAGCCTTAGCTGTGGGTGTTACTGGGGTGTCCCTTTTAGAGAGTAGGCTACTCCTTGTTAACCATGCAAATACCTGCAGATCTAAAGCAATGGTTACATTTGTTTGATTTGTTGCAATAGCGTGTGAACATCAGGCTTGCATGTTACAACATTCAAACCACGGTATGTTACTCTGGTAATATTTAGCTTTTATGTAAGAACAAATGAGGAAATGTATTAAGTTTTTCATTACTGTGATTTCGTAGTAACTGATAGTGGTGTGAGAAGAGGTAGCGACCTAGTCTGGCAGAGCCCATTGGTACTTTGTGAGAATCCATATGCGTGGTTTGATGGTAGAGTTACTGAAACAAGTGAGTGAAACTATATCACCTCAGTGAAGCATTACCTTTTCTTCTGGTTTTCGAATTGTTTCATTTATCCAATCTGATTTTTTTTTTTAATAACTCTGGGCTCTTAGCCTGGGCATATCAGACAGTGATGGAATAGTTTTTAGGAAAGCTAAATACTTGGAAGCATTTTTAAGTCGTGGAGTAAAAAGTGGTCAGTTCTGTGCATTGTGGTTTGAGTCTAGCTGTTCATATATACAGTTGTTCTGCCTCAGCAGATACTTTATGATTCTGTCCTCTAATTTCTTTCTAGAAGAATTTTGCCCAAAGTACTTAACAGTTATGATAATTGAAATATAGTATTCTATGTAGTATTTACTTCTGTGTGGTATTTACTTCTGTGACATGCTCAGCTGATGATGTTTTGTTTTAGACCTGCCTGGTTTTGTTTGATTCTGTAATTTGCTAATTGGTATAACAATATTAATGTACTTTTACTAATATTTCACTTACAATGCTAGATATTAAATTCAGTATGTACATGTTCTTGTCAGAAATTCGCCAGAGGACCGTGGCTCAAAGAAATGCTTCTACACCCCCACCTGTGACTCCTAAACAAGGCTCTCCAAAGTCCCCACTTCCAGCATCCCCTAACCTGCAGAGAGAGGCACCAGGCCCGAGCGGGCTCCCAGAAAGAGCTGCTGTGCCATCCTTGCAATCAAATGTGTTACCAAGACACCCTGGATCCCCTGCTACTTCAGTGCCTGGAATGGGTAAACACAGCACTTAATGTTATTTACAGTTTATATTGTTTTCTCTGGTTACCAATAAAATAGGCCATTTTCAGACAGTATGGAAATGGCATTTCATTTGGAAATAGCAGAGCAGTTATCTGATTAAGCAGGAGTTCCATATTCAATTAGCCATAACTCTTTACAGCTGGCACCTTTTGATGCTGAAACCTATTGCCTGAGCTCATTTAACTGTTATGGCTTCTTTGTTTAAATGGCAATAAAACTTTGCAGTATTCTGTAGTCAACAATATAGCATACCTTTTTATGTTCTTAGTTTAGAAGAGCTCTATGCTTGTATAAATCAGGTACAGAGGAGAACACTTTCAGAATACATTCATGCTTCTCACTAAACCCTGCACATATTTTTTTTAACATGCATCTTGACATTTATTTAAATTTTTACTCTAGAAGGTATAGTCATGCAGCCTATACGCATAGATTAAAGTGTGGAATACCAAATACAGCAGAAAAGTTGTCTGTGTTGTAGCTGAATACTGAAATTGCATTGTTATTTTGGTACAAGAGTCCAAAGTTTAGCAACAGGTTGAAATCTGGTAGGAATGGGTAGTCCTTAAAATTTGTTTTCATATCCTGAAAATGTTTTTCCTTTGATTTCTTAATTGGTGTTCAGATGGGATGGACTTCTAATAAGTAGAATATGAACTAAATGGCATTGGAAGGATTGCAAAATTTGAGACATTTGGGTGGGCAGCACCATTCTCATTTTTCTCATGGATGGTAAAGCTGTGTGTGGGTTTGTGCCAGGCCTTTTATTCCTTGTGGGATGTTTGACAAGTTGGATCACAAGGCAGGAAAGGAGATGAAATGCTGTCTTGAAAATAGAAGGGGCACAGCTTGCCAAGGATCTCATGAGCACCAGTTTAGTGTGGAGTAGTCCCTTGCTCTATATATAGGGATCAAGAATATTTTTCTCTGCCCTGTATTCCTGATTTTTACTTGAAGGTACTTAAGTCTTATGAACCCTATGTCCTTCCTTACTAACTTCCATGATGCAATCAAAAAGTATCATGTAGATAATATATTGACACTTGCTCTCTAAGCTCTTGGGAAGCTGAATGTTAAAATGCCTTTTCCTATTGTTTAATGTAGTGGAGTAAACTTGTCATGGAAAATTGTGATCTCTCTTCTCTGTGGAGCCCATTAAGCCTTATTTGATGTTAGTAATTCTTTACCTGTGTTATGAAACTGCTAAATTTGTTTTTATCCCTGAAGTGAACTGTAAAGGCAAGTTATTAGTAAGTCTTGATTATCTTGAAGTACCAGAAATGAGCTCCCTGCACCAGGAAATTTGTCATTTGGTTGCAAACCACATTTACTGATATGATTACCAAAACTTCCATAATGAGTTTAAAATTGCATGCTCCTTTTTAAGGAAGCTGACTTTAGAATAAAGTATTAACTGTGTAATAGCTTTATTCTTAGGGGAAGATTCAGGCATGTCAAATAAGCTGGATGAAATTCAGCCTTTACTGCATAAATGCTTCAGAGGAAAAAGGAAAATAAAGTAACTAACTTGTTTGAAAGGACAGTTGCTAACCTTGTGATTTAAAATTTTTAATGTAGTTTTTGTGATAATGCCTTATAGGCACTTTCCTCCCCACTAAGTAACTGGTGTTTTGACCAAAAATTTTACTTTGCCATAGATAACAATGGGAGCCACTGCAATAGGAAATATAGAAGTCCTCTTTTTTCTTGAATTTCCCCAAAACTTCCAGGCATAGAAAATCTCAGTCATGTAGCTGTAGTGAAAAGTACACAAATATCTATAAGAATAGTATGGCCTCTAAGTTTATGCATGGCCTGCAACAAATACGAATAGCCTTAATTGTGTTTATTTCACAGAAAATTAATAATTCATTTTCAGTATATATTTTGTAGGGGAGAATCAATTTAACATGTATTACCACAGAGCTCCCATATGTTTGAAAATTAATAACCAGCAGGTAGTTGAGAGTTTGCCAAGCTTTGCAAAAATGACCAGTCTTTCTACAATGATTGCTTTTGATGTTTATATTAATTACTGGTGTCCATAACAGCATGAGAGCCAAGACGCTTGGTTTGAGTTATGAGTAGGCAGGTAATGGAAGTTGTTGGAATGTTGTGGTGTTTCAGTCTAGGTAACTTTATTCAAATTTTACCTTGTTTATTGACTTTTAGAAACTTCATAGATTGGTGGTTTACAAGTCATATGAAAACTTGGTCTTCTGAATAAAGGCCTAAGTAAATATTTGAGTGTAAACCAGCTCTAGAATAGCGCACAAAATTATTCTAGAGCTTTAATTTTATTGCAGCTTGTATCAGTGCCTTTTTTGATGGAGGTATTGGAGCTTTCAGATTTTTATAAAGCTCTAGGAAATTAATTTTGCCTGACCTCCACTTTGGACAGCTTTAGCAGTATACAGTTTATATTGCACTGAATTTGTTCTGTCTTGCTGCTGTGACAGTTTTTTTGGTCTACGTCCCTGCTTGAGAACAGAATACAGGGATAACTTGGAAATGCATTCACTGATTGTTATCTCCTGAATTCATTTCTCTTGTTTGTGAAAATAAGGCCTATTTTAAAAACATTTGTGTCGCGTGTGGCACTTCTCCGTGCTTAACTGATGGGTTGTAAATTGCAGTATTTTCTGGAGTTTTCTTGTGCTCCTACAGATTAGGACAGTCCATTTGAGTCAAA
The DNA here is from genome assembly GCA_013400315.1 of Bombycilla garrulus. Taxonomy (NCBI): domain Eukaryota; kingdom Metazoa; phylum Chordata; class Aves; order Passeriformes; family Bombycillidae; genus Bombycilla; species Bombycilla garrulus. Next base: position 999,450 of record VXBU01004950.1, read on the forward strand.
TATCCAATGTTGACAAGATGTGTCCTGAAAGAAATAGTGCAGTCTTAATGTCAAGATGAGTCTTGTTCTATGTGTAGCACTGCAAGAGGGCAGTGCTGAAAGTATTTGATTCCTAAATGTTTAACGTTTGTCATAGAGGATGGAAGTTAGCTGTATGTGGCATTGAGCGTGAGGTTTACCACAATGTAGTTACTTTTTCCTTTGTTGCTTCTGTCTGTGAAGATTAAAAGGTAGGAGGCTTGAAATGGTAATTTGCTGGCAGTTACTTTTAATGCTATATTTAAACATGAAGGCCATCTTGGATCAGGTTATTGACTAGTAGGACTTGCTGTTTTGTCTTTACCTCCATGTCTGGAGGTGGAGGTTGATGAGAGTGGCTGAGATTCTTGATTTATTCAGCCTGAAGAAGAGGAGACTGTGAGGAGACCTCACTGTGGTACTCAACATCCTCATGAGGGGAAACAGAGGGGCAGGCACTGATATCTTCACTCTCGTGACCAGTGACAGAGCCCAAGGAAATGGCACAAAGCTGAGTCAGGGAGGTTTAGATTGGGTACCAGGGAAAGGTTTCTCACCCAGAGCGCTGGCATGGGCTCCCCATGGAAGCGGTCACTGCACCAAACCTGATAGAGTTCAAGAAGCATTTGGACAGCGCTCTCAGATACATAGTGTGATTTCTGGGGTGTCCTGTGCCAGGCCAGGAGTTGGACTTGATGACTGAGATGGGTCCCTTCCAACTCAGCATCTTCTCTGAATACTCTGCTTAGGAGGTACACGTTACTTCTGTGTGTATGTTTATCACAATGCTGGAAGCTATGACTGTGCGTGTCCTGATGCTGTCCCTGGTTAAGCTGCTATAAGAAAACTAAATCTGAACAGTCCTGAAAAGCTTGAAGTCAATTGTTTCTAACACAATATCTTTCAATTAAATGTCCTTATGAATTAATAACATAGTAACAAATTATACTCTTAGTTATCCTTTGTTTAGATTTTTAAAAAATCCTATTTTGCGTTTTTAGACAGTGTGTTTAATCTGTTTTACTTTTGCATATTGAGACAGTGATTTTAGTTTTACCCTTTAACTTCCTCCTTGTTTATATGTCATTATGAATTATGGTTTCTGTGAAATATACCTCAGGAAAAAACACTGTAAACATTCAGCAAATTGACAAGAGATTTGTTGGCTGACTTTTGTGGTCACCGAAGGCCTTTCTTTTAAGCCATGCTGCTTGTACATTTGTTTTTACTGGATGGAGTGAGAATAGTTACAAGCCAGAACTGTTCTCAGAGAAAACACTGATCTCTTTTTACACTTTCAGTATTTCATTTCCATTAATTATGTATACTTAGCTCATACAGGGCTTCAGATTGCCATATGCTCATCTCAGTATGAAACCTGCTAATGTTCACTAATTTTTTTTTGTCTAACCTTCTTAGGTATCTTGAGCTTACATAGGACTTTTACATTTTTAGAAGTTTTGTCAATGGTTTAAACCAAGTCTTACTTGCAAGATGTCAAGATTTTGTCTTGGAGTGGCTCAAAGCTGACCTTTTTGTCCTAATTGGGGAGTTCTGAAAGACTGGTTCATTGTCCTGCTCAAGTGTTGTTTAGTTAGTTAGTTTTGTGGGCTTTGAATGTAATTTGTAAAGCTCATATGGGAATAGATTGTGAGTGTTCCCCTCTCTTCCCCCAAATGCTGCATTATCTTACACTCAGGACTGTTTGTTGAAATTACTAAAACATAATACTTCTGGTGCTTAAATGTAAAGTTTCCTCTCTATACTTGGATGGTGACATTGGAATGATTCAGACTTGAGTTTCTTACATTAGGCCTTGCTTATTCTGTTTTAAGAATGCAAGAGGAAGTAGAACTCAAAGCTATAAATGGAAATTGGTAGTTTGCAGTGGTTTTGTACAATGGACTAGATGTTCTAAAAATTTGGAAAGAGAAATCTGTGCCAGTGTTCTGGTTTAACTGCTGTATGTAGAGGTGAAAAAGAACCAGCCATTACTCTTACCTGTTCTTTAAGGAGTTTCATTTTGGTAGTAGTTTGTTAAATACATGGGGGAGACAGTATCTTTATAGTGACCTTCTGGCTTCTTTGACTAAGCATAAATCTGAAAGTATCCAACTTGTCATTAAATGTGGGGTTAGCAAGATTACAAACAGCTGAACAGGTTTAATGTATAGCCTCAATGCACACTGAGGGCATGCTCATGTGGTATAATAATTACACAGAAACCAGGGCATGTTTCTGTGGTGACATCTTCATAAAATCGTCAAATGGTTTGGATTTTAAGGGATCTTAAAGATAATCTGTTTGAAAGCCCCATGCCATGGACAGAACACTTTCCAGTAGACCAGGTTGCCCTGATCTCTAGTTCTTCTACTGTTGTCATTGATTTTGCCAGATTTATTGGTGTAAACTACAAGTGCAAATTTGCAGAGTTGAGTGTAGATGAAGAAAACTTAGTTAAGTTGTTCTTTCTTAAAAAGCCTCTATTTGTTAATAATTGAATACTATTGATATGTTAAGTTCTATAGAAATTATAAATTTAATTACATGTCTGAGGTATAAAAATTGAGTGATTTAATAAAATTATAAGCCAAAGGAGCAGAAGAGGAATTTTGAACTATTGTGGGTTGAAGAATTTTACAGCTTTCCTAGTGGACTAAGGAATATGCCCATGTATATTAAGTAGATGCAATTATTTTGTTACAGAAACACACACAATAAAATATAAATTTATACAATGGAAAATAATTTTTATGTAATTCACGTTCTAGGTCTTCATCCTCCAGGCCCTCCTTTGGCAAGACCTGTTCTTCCTCGAGAAAGAGGAGTTGTGGATAGAGTTATTGAGTATTTGGTTGGTGATGGTCCTCAGAACAGGTAAAATGTTCTTTAAGAAATACCTAAACACTTAGGGGAAAGGAAACTTCTTAACCTTTTTTTTAAGCCATGTCAGGGTGAAAAGAATTGCAAATGAACTTGTTTAAAATTTTCATAATTGAGAAATGTCTCTTAATGCTTCACTTGAAATATCTTTGCAGGGAAACTGGTAATATTTGGGAAAAACTAACCTCTGTTCTGAGTAGCGTTAGCTGTGTGATACAAGAAAAGGTCTGTGATCAAGTGGGTGAATGACTTCTATTTTTATCTAAAAAAAAAAGAAATCATTTGCCTCAACACTTCAGCTTTATATCCGTTATAAATGCCATTCAGATTGCCTTCAGAACTGTCCAAACATATCAGAACATAACACATTTACTATGGTTACTTTTCATATTAACTGTGTTCTAATGAAATAAAGGCTTAATTTGGATGTTGTTTTCTGACACTGATGATATTAAAAATATGTCAAACCGTAGTTTAAAGTGTAGCTGAGAGTATTTCACTGCAGTTAAGCCAACTTCAAAAAGTATTATTTAATCTACAGATTTAGTTTGCTTTCAAGGGTAATAATTTCATTGTAGAAATCTCCTTTTTTGAAGAAAAGGTCTAACCTGTTAGTCAATATATAGGGTAAAATACATCTCCCTTCAGTGTGTTATTACTTAAAAATATGTAACTATGTATTGTTCATGTTTTCTAGGTATGCCCTTATATGTCAGCAATGTTTTTCTCACAATGGTATGGCTTTGAAGGAGGAGTTTGAATACATAGGTAAGAGCTAATCTTTTTTAGACTCTTCTACTTGGCTTATGTTTTATACTTCATTTTGGTTGCAGCTGAGTACTTAGCTGACACTGTGAAGTACCACTTCATGTGGGAACATTTTTTGGTAATTTATTACTCTGTATCTTAAGATGTACTTCGAGACTTAGAGAAGTACTTTATTTTGACCTTCAGGTCATGGATTTTATGTGTAGAGAACTATTCAGTAGAAATAAGCTGCCTCCAATACATCCCTGAACATTGCTACTGGCTATGAATGGTCCTCAGAAGGGTTTTATGTTGAGAAACTATCTGACATTAAAGTGTGCCTCTTTTACCAGAACTTAAAGTAAATTTTTCCTTTGGCAAGAAGATCTTGGGGACGTATCGGAAAAAGAGTGGGAACAAGCCATAGGGGCCTGTATGTGAATTTATGGCTGACAATAACTTAAGACAGACACAGCTCTTTATTGAACACAGATGTTGTATTTTGTCTGCTTTCTACCACAAGTGTAAGCCTAAGAAACTCTGGATTCTTAGAAAAATCTTCTATTTAATTTTGTTTTGTTTATTTTGAGTAAATATACTGCCTGTAAGAATAAGCTAAAAGTTTCCTATGAAACTAAAGGTATGTAGTCTATATGTTATCTTAGTTCTTATGAGTTCACAACTCAACTCAGAATTTGGCAGCTCCCCCCTTGTCTTGGTGAGAGTGGGGAGGACAAAGAGTTATTTAAGTATTAAATGGTATCCAGACTCTGGCAAAACAGAACTGCTTTTTCATAGTTAAGCACCGCTAGAGCAGAATGCTCCTCAAAAAGCAGAGTGGGATGTACCTCGTGGAATTCCTAACATCTCCTTACTCAGTGTGAGGACAGTGGCATCTTAAGGGGAGGGAAAAGGAATAATCTGCCAACTTAATTCTTTTATAGGAAAGAATAGAACAACACCATGTGGCAACATTTGGTGCTACTGAATTGCATTATTTTGTTCATTGCGTTAAAATCTTTCACGGTGTTGGGCAGTACTTGGTGCAGCAGAGCTCAAAGCAAGCAGGTTTGTAAAAACCAAATGTCTGCTGAACTTGAAAAAGGAGCTGTGTAGAATAATTTATGTAAATTTGGCAGAGATACTCTCTGGTACTGATAATCACTTAGTTAACTCTGTTTTTAGTATTTTGAACCATCAGAATATGGTGTAGGAGTAAAGGTGAAATGTCAAGTTAATTAGTGAGACTGCTAACTGGGTGTTCTTTGTGGTGTAGCATTTAGGTGTGCCTACTGCTTCTTCCTGAATCCCGCAAGAAAAACTAGACCTCAAGCTCCACGACTTGGAGACTTCAGTTTTGAAAAAAAGCGATCTGAATTGCAATCTGAAACTGAGCCTCTGGAACCCAGAGAGAGAGAGCCCCAGGAGACTCAGCAGACAAAAGGTAGGTACTAATCCCATGAAGTTTGCTCTTTTTTAAATGTCTAATGAAATTCACTGTCATCTAGCTCTCTGAGCTAAGTTTTCTTAAAAGAATAGCAACAGCTGAAATGCTCAAACACTGCTTGAACAGGATTCAATGACCCAAGTCTGTCAGTGTTAAAGGCATTTGGTCAATGCCTTTAACATGCTTTTGATCAACCCCAATTGAGTAAGCAGTTGGTCTAGTTGATTGTTCTTGGTCCATTCCAGTTGAAATAGCACAGTTTGTTGTGACTTCATAGTAAGTGCAGTTTATGTATTTTTTTCAGTCTTGTCTCTGCTCCTAGCTTAGGTGGTTGATAGTAGCATCTTCTTTCCTATACCCTAAAATTTATTCATATTTGTCATTATCTTGTGCAAATGATGGCATAACTATCTTTTTCAGCCTAATGTTATTGACAAACGGATAGAAAAAGCACTGTAAATTACAGAAATAGTTAAGGAGGGAGTATGTCCCAAAGTAGTTAACTTTCTCTGTTTGGCAGGTCATTTGGTTGAGGTGTGTTGGAATTTCTGCCTTTGTTCCTTTTGCTCTTTTCCTCAGGGCAGGAAAATCTAGTAAAACTGCCTTGTTTAATTTCAGGTAGTTCAAAGACAAATTGTCAATTTTAATTTAACGTAGTTCCTTTTGAGACGTTTTATAGTCTACAGATACAGTAGGCATCTGGTGTACAGCCAACAGGAAGATGCAGTGTTTTAAAAGGCTCCAGAAATCATAATTTCAAACCAGAGGATCTCCAGTTAAATGTGCTATTGAGTGCTTGATGGGACTTTACCTTAGTTTAAGCAGAGATCCTGGGGGAAAACTATCAGATACTGTGCGGCCCTGAGGTTCAGGCTAGAAACACACCAACTGTGGGAAACTGTCAGAGTGTAATAGAGTGCTTCTGCTTGGTTATTTTTATCAGGGAGTACAAAGTAACATTGGGCTTTACTTTGTGCCATGAGAAGGCTGTGCAGAACCAGTAGGGAAGTCATATTTAATGGTGGCAGTCTCTGGGCACGGCTTCATGAGGTGCATTGTAGTGAAAACTTGGTTTCTTTTCCTGTGCCATAGTGCACTCTTACCTCAGTAAAAGTGCTGTTATTGGCATGAAAGTAAGACCGAAATCAAATGGATTAAACTGAGACAATGAAAATCTCATTTGCCCTGAAATCAGTCATCTTTTTAGCAAGGGGAGGGTAGATTAGTAGCTTCTTAAATTTAGAAGATTCTTACGAAAAAAACATACTTTGTTACTAGGGTCTTTAAAAGTGTGCTTGTTTTCATTTGTCTGACTCAGATGGAGAGGTCCTTAAAGAAGGATACCCTATTTTTGGAGGCATGTGCCTCATGGGCTTCTGAATATTATCCATTACTCAAGGGTTTTATAGAAGGGTAAGGAGAGGTGCTTGCTAATTAATCTGGTATTACCATTGAAAGAAATTATTATGGAACTACGCCTATAATGGGTCTGAGCTGCTGAGTCAGTCAGTAGATGTTGTAAAAAATGTAAAATCAGAAGATTTATTGTGAGGCTGCCAATAAGCACTTCAGATGTAGGAATGAAAACTGTGAGAACTTGCTTTTTATGGAAGCACAATTTTATAAAATATTTTAGCGGAAAAATAGGATGAATTTATTGCAGTAAATGTGATTTTAACAATTTACCTTTAACCGTGGAAATAACTTGTTTCTTTTTCTGGTGTGGTCTTGTGTTAATGTGCTGCTCTATTTAAAAACAGGAAAAGAAACAACTTTGTCCAGTTGTCTTTTCCTGATAGGAAGTATTTGGTAAAATTTTGCAGAAGAGGCATAAGAAATAAGTAAGTGCTATACAGACTTCTGGTTTTCTAGGTTAAACAGCTGATCTTTTCTGAGTATTTATTCTCCAAGATGATACAAACCATTCTGTTTTGATAGTTACTAAGCAGCCAGAAATAGAATATGTCTTAGTATTTTACATAACTCTGAGAAATGTCTTGTTGATTTAGAAGGCCAATGCCTGCCTGTGACTTGTCATAAAAGAATCTCTTCTGAATGAGAGAGTATTTTCAGTAAATAATTTTTTCCACTGGTGCTGTAATATGAAACTTAACTGCTTACATGCAGTTGGGTTTTATTAATAAATGAACACATTCTTTGGTTGTAAGTTTAAGGTATGAAGCAATCATTGAGGTAGACTCTGGGGAAGAATGTTGTTCACTGCAATAAAATAGCTGCTGCCATAGCAAGAATAGATAATAGCTTCACTTACAGATGTAGACAAAAATTAAAATCCGGAAACCAACTTCACCACAATGCTGACAGCACAGGGAAGTACAGCTCTTATCTGTTACTCAGTTATACCATAGCTGTATAGCTCAAAGAAATAGCAAAATAAATAAAAGAAATGCTATAAGGATTTTTTTACCAGCCAGCTGCTTTGCCTAATGGGTAGAGCATGAAGCTGAATCTTTTTTTTCAGTTGTGCGCTCATGTAGTGACAAGCATGCTACATGCAACTCCTGTGGAAAAGAGATCTGAAGAACGCTTATGGCGAGTGCTATTGGCACTGAACTTTGGAATTTTGTTTTAAACCTCTGGAAAATGGAGTCATCAGCTGCCAGTCTGGTGCAGATTACTGGCACAAACATCATGCTTCCTTATTCAGAAGATTATTTTGAAAGTTTTAGTACCAGAGTGGAGCAATAAACTTCAGCTCTTTTCTTTGCTTTGCTGTAAATGGCTTGATTTTGATCCCCATCCCCCATCAAAGGCTAGTTGGTTCTCTTTTGTACTTTTCTTAAATGTATGAATGTTTGGATCATATTGAAAGAGCCAACAGGAAGCACTTTGAGCCTCTTGATCAATTTTGCCTTGCCTTTATTAGGAGTTATGCTGTATTCTTGATTCAGGTTTAGCATTTCACAGTATTTTAAAACAAAATGGAAAAAATTGACTGCATCAGTGTTTTGTGTTGGGTGTCTGGTGCTCACATTAGGAGGAGTTCATTAGATGAAGATTTGAAGTTCATCTGATTTGAACTTTAGACTTCACCACAGAGGTCAGCACTTCATTGACTGATTTATGTGATGTCTCTAGATTTGTATGGAATTCCTTGACCGTCTTGCTCAAATATGTTTGATTATTTAATACTGTCACTTTTAAGGATTCTTGGAATACAGCAACTGCTAGTATGTTTGAAAGGGTTTCCATTATAAAGGTGCAGAAACTTTGCTTGTTCAACTGAAAGAGTCACAGTAATGACTTGTATCAGAAATAATGACATTTCAAGTGTGTGCTCACTGTGAGTTTTACCACAAATGGAGCTTGGCTTTGGGCAAGTGTTACAGAAACTTTTTCTAGAAATAAAACTGATGGAAGACAAAGGACTGATATGTTTAGAACTCGATGATTTCTCAAGCAGACATAGGTCAGCTCACCTTGTGTTTGATGACTTGTAACCAAGTTCTGTTGCTTTAAAAATGGATTATGTTTCCAGTCAACCACAGTTCAGTTTTGCTGAACAATGTAAGTTGCCTTTTTGGTAGGACATAAACGGTAGAGGGAATGCTGTGCTGTTATTTGACTTGTTTCAAAGGCTTCACAGTAGCTTTCTCTGATACCAAAGCCATTAACTGATTACTGAGACACATGTTCTTTAAAGATACTTCAGACATGTGGCACCATGTGAAAATCTGTCTTAAAGGGGAACTGTGGTAGTAAAGAAAACTTGTCCCAAAGCTGCTTGACGGCTCAAGCGGCTATATTTTGGAACAATTGCACTGTTTTTGTGAATTCCCAATTAACAGACATTTTCTACTTAATTTAATAGTGATGCAGTATTGTGATTTCACTGGTTACTCAGTGAAATACTCTCTGCAACAAGAGGACGGGTGTCTGATTTCTTACATTATGAAATGCATATGCTTTCTAAGTACTAAGCATTAAGCAGAAGTGTTGGGGAAAAAAACTGCTGTAGCCAGTAGCAGGTATTTTAAGGTTGCATTGTTGCAGCTCTTAAATATGCAGCAAGCATAGGGCTGTGTTTGCTTTTAAGATCATGTGGATGAAATTACGTTCTTTGGTTAAGTGATAGATTAAGTATTCCTCATCAAGGACACTTAAATTTTCCTTTGTCACCTTTTTAAGTTTACAGTCAGAGCTTTCACTTGTTGGCTGCTGCTCTTACAATGACTTTATAAATGCAGTATTTAAATCGAGTTGACTTTAGGCAAGCTTTCCATTAATTGCTGTGTTTAAAATCCAATCGCTATTTATTTTTAATGAAGACTGATCATGTTTATGGTTAGAGTTAGCATCACTTACTCTGAGTGCCCTGGCTACTCATTTAAAGGGCCTACTCTTTAATTTCTTATAACTTTCTCAGACTGAATTACAAGACCAAAATTTTCTATGTAAATTTGTATTACTGTATATTCTGGAGAGTTTCAAGAGTTTCAGTAAGTTTAACCAAGAGCATAGTGAAAGGAAAAGTCAAAAAACATTTGACAATTTTTTGTTTAAATAAGCAGTGTCTCCATACCTTTTAGTAGAATATGAGAATGAAAACACCATCCTGTTCCTTTGAATATAGTTAGAATATGCATTTCATCAGATTTTCTCCTTTCCATCAGAAGCTTCTGCTGGTGGCTCTGTCTCTGGGTCTTACGTCAAAAATGTTATAAATGCTTGGCATCTTTCTGATCAGACTGAACAAACAGTCTCTTTACCTCTGTCAGACAAAGCACGAGTCACTGCTGCACAATGCTAAGCATGATTCACTTGAGGGCTGCAGGATGAAACTGTTTGGGCTATGCTGCAGATGAGTTGAGAGGGCATAGAGCTGCCTGTTCCTTGCATCCCGTACTTTCTTTGACTCTAGCCTGAACAGCAGCAATAAAGGAGTGTAACTCAAGTGTGGAGGGATTGGAGCAGGAAAATGCACAAACTTATTCATAGAATTCGAGGCTGAGGAAAAAATGCAGAGATGAGACAGAAAGAAAACTGACAGCTGGGACATAAAGATTGAGCATGGACAAAGATGGAATCAAGATGGAAATTGAAGAGCAGGAGGAGAGAATGAGATGGCCTGGAAAGTAACCAGGAACATTAATTTGCTTGGGCAGAAATAGGAGAGTTGAAAAATTTTGGAACAAGAAGCCAGGGCAGGTGTTGAGCAGCCTGTGGTTGAGGGAGCAGGAAAGGAATCAGGAGGTGAGTCACCTGCAGACTTGCTGAAATAAAAGATCAAGTCTGAGAAAAAGACTGAGAAGCTGGGCTGCTCTGAGCAGTCTGAAATGAAGCCTGAAATTAGCTAGGTAGAGCTTCATGTGGAAAGAGGAGTCTTAAGTTCTTGATGACATTTGTACAAGGTCTGCTGGACAGGAGTGTGCAGGAGCTCCTCTGCTCAATGATGGGCCAAGAAACCAGAGCAGTGGTTCTAAAACTTTCAGCTCTACTTGAATTCTGTATCTGCCTGAAGCAGTCTGATTGCTTTCAGACACCCAGCATGTTTTGATCAACATGAACACGTGACACTTGACTGACTCTGTTTTCCTGAGAGGTTGCTATTGGTACCAGCACTGCGTGTTATCTTTGGAACATCTTTGTCAGGGCTTGAGCACACTCTCAGCAGGTTTGCTGATGATGCTGAGCTGTGTGGTGCAAGGAAGGGATTCCATCCAAAACGACCTTGAGAGGCTTGAGAGGTGGGACTGTGAACCTCAGGAAGTTCAGCAAGGCCACGTCTGAGGTCCTGCATCTGGATCAAGGCAATCCCAAGCACAAGTACAGGCTAAGCAGAGAATGGATTGAGAGCAGCCCTGAGGAGAAGGATGTGGGAATGTGGGTTGGCAAGAATCTCATGACCTGGCAGTATGTGATTGCAGCCCAGAAAGCCGGCCATATCCTGCCTTTGTATTTGGCATCACATATGTTTAATTCTTTTTCCCTTTCTCTTCCCCCTTCCCTCCCTCTTACATAATTATTTTTGTTGTAGTCATTACTATCTTAATTTGTTGAATTATTAAGTTCTAATTTTAACCCAGGGGTTTAACTGTTTTTGTGACTAACCTCCCAATCCCACCAGGATGGCAGGAGGGTGGGTGGGGAGCAAGCAAGTGTGTGGTCTGCAACCCAGTTGCAGGTTGGGTTGAGCCACAACAGGCGCCTGGCATAAGAAGGATAATTCTCTTTTTGGAGTGAGTCTGGAGGAGTGCCACAGACATGATCAGAGGGCTGGAGAACCTGTCCTGTGATGACAGGCTGAGAGTGTTGAACTGTACAAGCTGGAGAACAGAAGGCTTTGGAGAGACCCTAGAGCACCTTCCAGGGTCTAAAGAGGCCTCAAGAAAGCTGGAGAGGGATTATACAAGGCCATATAGTGATAGGACAAGGCAGAGTGGATATGAACTCAAAGAGTAAGTTTAGATTAGGTATTGGGAAGACACTTTTCACTGTGAAGAGGGATGAGATGCTGTAACAGACTGTCCAGAGAAGCTGTGGCTGTCCCATCCCTGGAAGTTTTCAAGGCCCAGTTGGATGGGGCTTTAAGCAGCTTGGTCTAGGGGAAGATTGGAACTAGATTGATCTTAAAGGTCACTTCTAACCCAAACCACTCCATGAAGTTGGAAACATTTGACAAGGCTAACATGTTTGAGCTGTAACTTTGCCTCAGTTTTGCACACTGTTTGCCTTCACAGTATGCATTAGTACTGTATAGTATTGAGTAATACTAGTCAATAAATTAGTAATACCATTCTACAGTTCCTGTGTCATTTAGTGCAACACTACGTTCAGTGTTTCAGTGCTTATGCTTACTTCAAAATATGACTCTTACTTCTCATATGCTACTGAAGTCCTGTTGTGAAGCTAAAATTTACTTCTATAGAGGCAGTACTTCAAATGAATGTTTTTGATCTTAAAATATGTATGTTATCAAAGAAACTCCCATCCTGGATGAAGAGTAAGTGTACTCACTCCTGTGCAACCTTCCTACACTACCCCTGGGAAGACAGAATATGTAATAATTTTCATTGGATGGCTTGACATATTGTTTGGTTTTTTTTCCTTTCCTGATTATCAGATTCCTTATGTTTAAAGTAGTTTCTATCAAGTGGAATGTTTCAGTTTGTGTAGAGATTGAATCCTTTTAAAAAAAGTTAAGCAGCTGGTGAAAGTGACATTACCAAACACAATGAAGCTGAATTACCATTATGTGTTTCTAACATCTCAGTTCAGTAAACAAGCTTAGAAAGCTTCTGTTGAGGATGAACATATGCAAATAATATATAGTATTTTCTTAGTGGGAGCTCTTTTCCATAGAATTTTCTTTTTTCCTCCCTTAAATTTTAGTTGTTTTACCTGTGACCATTTTAGAAAAATCAAAGTTCTTATGAGTTAAGAGTATCACGCAGTTACTAGTCAAAACCTGTATGTGCTTGCAGAATGTTTCATTTGCTTTTTAAGAGTAGTAGCTGCTTCTTAATTTCTGGGAATGGCTATTTTGTCATTTTTTTTTTTCACAGAATCTGAAGATGATGTGACCCAGCTCGTTGAGACAAATGACACAGATGATAAAGCACCAAGTTCTGAGCATCTAAATGATAAGCTACCTGAAGAAATTGAAAAAGAAAAAGCAGAAAACATTTCAACAACTGAAGAGGCTATTTCTGAGTCTACTTCAGCTGAACAAAGTGAAGAATCTTTAATAAAAGCAGAATAAAATACTTCAAGTGCCTTCTGTAGCTAGTTTTTAGCTTTGTTCATGCCTGTTGTTACTATTCAGGTGAGCTTTTTTTTAATGGTACAACTTAAAAATCTAGCTTGGGCTTAAGCTGCCTCAACTGCCACAGTGTGTCAAAGCTACGTGTAAAAGTTGGTATTGTAAATGAAGCATGTCCTTTAAGTTAACACATAGAATGTGTAGTTGGTTGAAGTCTAACAGTAGCCCTTGTTTAGTTTGCATATTTAAAAACTTCAAAGTACAAGCTTTGCTAAGGGTGATTTACAATTCGATATCTCTAGCTGTCACACATAAAGAGCAATTACTGATGGCATCTGACCTAGTAAGTTTGGTCTAGTGAACTTAAGATGCTTTTCAGCGCTGCTCTGTTAAAATGAATTGAGTACACGTTTAATACACAGATGTTTACAAGCTAAGGTGTCATCCGACATTTGACTGAAGCATATGGAAGTGTCATTGCAGTGGTGTTAATATTATTCATTGTCTAACTTTTTGACAGAACTCAGTTACATGGCACTTGGGTAAATGGAATCTCCTTTGGTGTTGGCGTTGCAGATCAACCAGAGGCACCATGCAAAACTGTTTTGTGTTTACATAAAATATAAAAAGTCTCTGCACTTGATTGTACTTGAATACGAAGCACTATTTATACCTGTACAATAATGACAAGACATAAGTTAATTTTGTGCCTTTGTGTATTTTGTTAAAAGAAAATAAAGACATCTAGCAGCAATACTTGCTTTGTGATTCCTAAAACTGAAAAGAATTCATGTTCTGCTGTTTGCAGCTATTCTACAGTTGCTTTGTGCAAGTTCAGAAGGAATGTGCCACGTTAAAAGGAGCATGTCTATTTGTAGCTGAGGTGGCTTTGATAGTATAGAAACAGATTCCTGATGATAAGGGGAAGTGCATGTGCATTTGCCAAAAGGCTTTTCTAACTGTACCTAAAGCTTGTTGATACTATTTAATGTTAAAATTTCAATGAATATTTGCTGCTGGATTACTGAAAATGTAATTTTTTAAATTGCATTGCTTTTTAAACTAAAGGCACTTGTTACACATTTCCAGTTAACTGTAACAGCTGGGATCCTGGATTAGAAGTTTTCTGATGTCTGAGGTACCTAAATCAATCAGATTTTTCTAGAAATAAATACTGAACATATGTGACTTGGTTGATTCAGTAATACTTCTGATAAGTTTTATTTTGTACAGTGTTGTGTACCTCACTGCAGGGAGAGGGGAAATTTCAAAACTATTTTTAATCTAATGTCTTGGTTCCAAAGGGAAATGGTTTTTATGTTGTAAAGACAATAAAACCCCTTAATCTTAGTAGTTTAAGAGTCCTCTAAAAGGAAAACATGTTTCTAAATGTGACCTTAGTATCCATGTCTTTATACGAGACATAATTATTACGTGAACAACAATGATTAATTTTCTTTTTCAAATACATGCTTTATTTTCTGATTCTTTGGGGATAGTTTAGAAGGTCTGCCTTGCATCAGTCAGAATTAAGTGTGGTCTGTATTTAGATTATTGAGGAATTTTTTTCCTGCATTACTATGTAAATTGCAATTAATATTTTAATTAGTAGTCTTAATAGACAGAATATAGGCATATGATTAAAGGAGTACTCATAGGTGTTCATCTGTACTTATATGAGTATACTTAAATAAGTATTTTGTGCATGACTATCTTATTTGGGAATACGAAGAGTCCGTTTTCAGAACATGTCTTAACAGAATGAGAAAAGTACAGGGTACAAAGTGATAGGGGAATTAATTTTTTAATATTTGCAGAGAATATATTTTAGATTACAGAGTTCATTTGAAGTGGAAATAATTTTGCCTGAATGGTGGCAAAGCTTACTTTTTGTAAGTTGCTAATCTCTACACTGCGTTTTGTGCCTCACTGATTTATCTGCTTAAAGGCTTATTTCCTTGGAGAGAAAATCAGATACCATGTGAGTAATTCAACACAGTAAATTGTTGGATGTACTTTCATTGTAAGTGCTAAAAACAAGTAACATTTGATATCCTGATCCGTCATATGGGAGATGAAGGCATGAATTACTGTCAGTTCAGAATTTAAGGTTACTCTAGGCACAGATATTACTTCCTTTTAAAAATGTACATCTGAAGTCTGCTCTTTTGTAGAGTAATTTCGGGTCCTTTCCATGACAAGCAGTGGCTGAGCTGTAATGCATGTAATATCTATAGAATTGACTGTGAGAACTGTTGATATTGGACCTATGTATTAAAACTTTTTTCATTGGCCTGGGACATGTATATTTTCACATGTCCTGCTTTTGCCAAAGAAACGGATGTTTCTTAGGATTTTGGGAATATCAACTTTTTTCTTGAAAGAGGAGACTTAGTATTTGATGGGGGGTGGGGTATTATTTCTCCCAAAACTCTTAAATGTGACATGAGCAACTTTCCACAGAAGTGATTGATACTTCTTGTTTAGTATATCACTGAAGGATGAATTAGAGACAGTCATCCTGATGTGAAAACAAATACTTTTTAGAATGTGAAAACCTGCTTTGTGACCTAAAAATACCTAGACCTTTTGAGCACAGGAAGATCTAAGTCTGTTTTAAATGCATGATAGGATGTCCTGAAAGCGTGTCTGAGCAGTCGTTTCCATTAACTACTTCAGAAGGCTTGAAGATTATCTTAAGGATGTCCTAGAATTTTGTAGAGAAAAATCTGTTTTTACCTTTCTAATTTGGCAGGGTTTTAAAGCAGCTCTAGTAAGTGAGGGCACAGGGTTAATCTGTGGGTGAATTCAGGCTCGTGGTGATAGATATGAGTGTTATGCACTGAGCTTTTCTCATTTTACAGTAAGCATCTGCACGTTACTCCTGCCTAGTGTGGGTGCCCCAGTCCTGGTACCAATATGGGAAGAGGATTCTGTTTCTGCAGCAGTTGCTTCTTGGCTTCTGTGTACTTTAAGTGTGGCAGTAGTAAAAGGCACCTGTCCAACAGGAATCGAATCCAAAAATAACTGTAAATGGGCAGCAGTAACCACACTTAGTCCTGTCTTTGTAACACCTAAAAATCCTTGGAAATAAGAGCGTGTAGACAAAAAAAGTACAGCAACTGTCATATTTAATCCAATTGCGGTTTGACTCTTAAGAGTGAAGAAATGGAAGAAAGTAGAGGGGAAAAAAACAGAAATACTGTGGTTTGTTTTGTTATCTTCTGACTTCTTGGAATGTACTCAAATCTCAATTTTTGCAAAAGTGCTGGGATTTCTCACAGGACTAGGCTTCTACAATGTCATAGGAGCCCCCTTTTTTTCTGCGGCCAGGATGAGAAGCAAAATCGAGTGGGGTAGTGAAGTAATACTTAGCAATCTTGTTAGTGCAGTGTTTTTATTGACTCTGGAATGTTGTGAATAACTGCAGAGATGTCCTTTATTCACTTATAGTTTATAAATTAGGGAGGAGTTATCTCAGCTGTGTAAAAACTCTGTTTCAAAAGACAAATGTTTGTTCTAGTTCAAAATAAATTGAAATGAGGCGGTCAAATTTAAATTTGACTTTAGAAGTTAGTTTAAAAAGGCAATAGTATTTCAAATTCTAATACTTTTTCTAATGCAGAACAGAATTAATCGCCCTTGGACATGTTGAATTAAAAAATTTAGTGGATTCTTAGTAGGGTGATTTCTCAAGAAACCTGTTTAGCTTCCATGCAGCAGAGAAGCTCCCAAGGAATGGCAAATGGAAATAATTCAAAAGCTGACGGTTTAGGAATGGTCTAGAGATTATCAAAAGCAAATAACTAAGGGTGGGTATGGTTGCCTTGAAGTCAAGAAGGTTGAACTCCATGTGGTGCCGTGAGAAAAAGCCAAAGGAAGGACTAAATGATGAGTAAAACAGTCAGGGGAGGGATTATTTTTTTTTTGTGTTAGAGCAAAGTTTTAAAAAAGGTGAGCTTGAAGAAATTTTTCCAGAAAATGTAGTAGGATTTGGCTGTTACCACATGGCAGTACATAACTCATGTTAATATAATGTTATGTCAGAAATAATAAGGATGGAAATGACAAGGAATCATATGAGAGAAGTTTGCTTCTTAGAGTTAATGCCAGAAAAAGCATACGATAAGTTGGTAGAAAAAATGCTGTCTAGCTGTTATTAAAGACTTAGAACGTTTTGTAACCCTCAAAGATTAGGAGAAACACTTCTTTATTGGTACATGGTTCTGGACTTAGCAATGTTTGTGCACCTGTGGATTTGAGGTGCTGGAGGAGTGATTAGGTTAGAGGAAGCTCATTATTCAATAGCTAAGTCTGCTATTAAAAATTTCAGAAGTCTTTAATTTTTGTTGAGTCTAAACACATTAGATACAAGAGTACTGGATGTAAAGAAAACTTTAAGTAAGCTGCTTCTCCTTATTTATTCTGCTTCTGGGGTGAGGTTTTGTTAGGTACCCTGCAATGAGGAAAACTGTTCATGGAATATGGGATGTCATGTCTGGGAATGTTGCACTAGAACAATAACCTCGAGGATTCATTTTGTGTCTTTTGCAAATAATTATTTGGCCAGTTCACTGAGTGTTCTCAAGCAAGATCTTTAGGCCTTTATTTCTTTCTGTGTCTAAGACTGTTTTTGTTTAGTTTGGTTTTTTTTCCCCTAATCTCTCTAAGAGGTTCTTTCCTGTCCAGTCACATGATTAAAAGTTAATGCCTCAGATGTCAGCATCTCATGTTTCAGTTCCCTTCTAGAATTGGTAAAATGCAGCCCTGTCCAGATTTCTGGTGTAGTGAGCCTCTGAAGGAGACTGTACAGAAAACATATCCCTAATACAGGCTATTTTAAAAGAAGGCTGCAGATACCTCAAGTGCATAAATATTAGAAGGGGAGAGTAAGGTTTCCAGGAATAAAGATGGGAAGTTTGAAAATTGCTAATAATTTGGACAAATAGCCTTGCAGGAGGGATTAGATTTAAAATAAGGTTGTAGAATGAGAGGGCAATAAAAGATTGCTTCATGACCATGAATTGTGTTTGATTGATGGCATGTGATTTCTTATAATTGCTTAAGAATGTATTTAATGGCAGTATGTGGGTGACAGATTTTTGGTGGTTGTCAGAAAGTTTTGATTCACTGACAGGAAAATACATGTGAAATCATTATTGGTCTTTGGCAGTGCTCCTCTCTTCCATGGTGTGGTCTTCAGGTGGAATTCATATGTCTCAGGTTTGTGGAAGGTGATGAAAGCAAGGAATTACAGCTGATGATGTTGACTGGTATAGGATTGTTGGCTCCTGGTCCTGATGTGCAGTAATGCACCAAAGTTTCTGTCAGAGGACAAACTGTAAACTTCAATCAGAAATGTGTCCTAGTTGAGATTGCCTGGTAGTCTGAAATACAGTGTACTTTTTGCTTTGGTTTCTCTGTGTTCGGAGGAAAAGAATGGCATTCTGAGTGGGTGGGAATTTCTTCCCTTGGGTTTTTACTAGAGGTAACAAATAGAATTAGCTCCTGTAGTGTTTAACAGTAGGAGCTGCTACCCTCCAGCATTTAAAAATATAAGAAATTGAGTTGGCCCTTCAGATCGCAAGTCTCAAGGAATTTAACTTCACTGTTGCTTTTGATTTGTGGACCTCTCTGGGGTCTTGTCAGGTCACATTCAATCTTTTCTCTGAATAACGATTCTGTGATTCTATGAAGAATAAGACCTAGAGAGGTATATGATAGGCAGGATAGTGAGAAGGGCTTTAAAATGAAATGTATTGATTATACAATAATTTGTTCCCAAACCATGGGGTTTTGAGATTAAAGCAAACACTTCAAAGATGCTCGATAGATTATTTAACTTTGCAAGAGTGAAAAATCCAAAGCACTGTATCATAATATAACTTTCAAGGTTGCATAAAATCAATTTGATCATGACTTAAATTTTTGGTTAGAAGGGGATGTCCTGACCAAGTCTTGTAATACTGGTTATTTCTCACAGTAGTCACTGTGGGAATAAACTGTATTTCAGTATTTCAGAACCGACACTGTATGTACCTAGCGTTGTACTGCTAGGGTTTTCAGTGAACAATTATTAATGTTTTTCAGGAGGGTTTCATAAGCCTTTGCTACTGTGAAATCATGTATTCTCCTTTTGTTGTGTAACAAAAATAGTTTGCAAAAGGGAGATTGCAAGTGCCAGAGAGGAGTACGTGCAGCAAAATCCCGAGATAATCAGATAGAGAGAAAACAAGGGGTGCAGATACTGGAGAGCTGACAGTTTTGGATGTTCAATTTGTAAATTCAAAGTCATCTCTAAATTTGTAACTTACATTGAAATAATCATTCTTTCTCTCTTTCTCTCTCCATTTTGCTGCCTCAATGAAAATAGAGAAGCTGGATTTGTAGAAAACTCAAGCAACAAAGACCTTCCAGCTCTTCTCAAGTGGTCTGCCCTCTAATTCCTTGCATCACTTCAAGGAGTTCTGCTCAGTTGATGAAACTTAATTTTGACTTGTTCAGCACTCAAAAACATTTTTCAAAACACCAAGAAAATTCATTTTAAGAAAACTATTTGACTGATGTTTTAAAGGAAATGTGAAAGCTGTTATTTCTTTAGGATTGTTTGTACTTGTATTTTTTATATTTTGAGCTTTTATTTAAATAGGAGTTCCTGTATATTTATAGATGCTATTGTTGTAATAGCCTTGTTGCATTAGTAAAGGGTATGTGTGTTTATGTACTATAAATATTATCTTTAATCAGGAGTATCGTTTTAATCTTAGCTTTAGTCTTGACTATACATCACCTACAGTTGAATTTCCATTAAAATCAATGGCAAAAACATTAATTAGTGTGAATTCTTAGGCTCTAATAGACTTTCTGAAATGTCTCTTAGCTTTTCTGCTTGTAATTGAGAAAACATTTGAACTTGTGCTCCCCTTTTGAAATTTACTATTTTACTAAATGAAGCAAATTTTAAAGCATATGAAATTAAATTGCATAGCTTGTTATCTGAATATATGCTGTCTTTGCTATGTATGTAACTTCTTGAGGAAAAATCCAGTTATGAAAAAGCTGTTTATTTACCTGAGCTTAATTGATGATTTGAGGTGATAATTCTGTTTAATAGTTCTTTCTGTGCTGGCTGTACTCTATTAAGTTGAGTTCTGTAGTTATTTGGGTGTTTTTAAGGACCCCATATGTTACCAGACAAGAATGAGGGGGCCCCTGCCTCTTTAGTGCAGTCCCTGCCCCCCAGTTGGACTGGCATATGTAGGAGAAGAAAGTTGTTCAAGGTTGAGTAGTTTCTGATAAGACCCATTTGTCTGTGCTACAGCCAATTGTGAGAACTCCTGGCTCATGGCATGAGCAGGCAGCTTTCCCCCTCAAAGGTCAGGCTGGCACAGGACTGCAAAATTCTGTGTGTGCTGAAGTAGAGGCAGGGAAAACCTGCCTTGACTCAGGATTGGAAATATGTGGCAGCTTCAGAGAGAGTTGTGAAGATGCTGACTTTGGCCCACAATTCCATAGACTTTTCAGGGTGGGTATTGCAGGTTTTATTGTATCTAAATGGTGATTTATGTCCTTATTCCTCCATTATTGTCTACAAGGTACTGCCCTGTGTCACAGGCCTGTATTACCTAATTTTTTCAGACTGTTTCATTTTCATTAGCACAGCTGCTTTAGCTTGTGATCAGTGTACTGCACCTCATTGATAATCTAAGCGGGTATTAGATGCACAGAAGTGGCACATAACCCTGTCAGTCTGGCTTGATTGACCCCCCNTTAGCCCACATCCATTTTCACACAGATTCCGGGCAGTTTAAAGGTTGGTCGGATTGGAATATTGCTCTTTCAAATTTGATAATGTATGAGTACAGAACTGTGACCTTTGATACGTAGTAATACATCAACATGACACGAGCAGTAAGTGCAGCAATTACCTTTACTACACTTCAGATTGTGTTTTAGTTCTCCTCTTGCAAGCAATTATTTCAGGAAGAAAGGGATGCCTTTAAGTTAAATATTTTTTGCAAATACCGTAAGTGCAGAAATTAATCTCTGGGGACTTTCTGATTTACAGGTGAATGTTTTCAAATTAATCTCAGCTTTTAAGTGAACATGGTGTTAGTGGTGGAAAGGAGTCTGGTGCCATTGGCTTTTACGGTACTTTTTTTTCTGAGAGAGTTTCTTTAAACGTTTTTGCTATGTTCTAATATAATCTAAATTTCATATTCTAATTTATGGCCAAAGCCTGATCCTGCAGGCAGTTGACATGTCACTGTGTTCATGTGGCTCCCATGATAATACTCATGAGTTGGTTATGTGCATGGTAATAATGCAAGTTTACATGCTTTTAAGTGCCTTTCAGAACATCAGAGCATCTCAGATGTGCATCACATACTGATTTAAGAGGCTGTTTTTAGGTGCCCCAGCAATGTTTCATCTTTTTCCTGAGCAGATCAAGATGCATTTGGTTTATTTCCAGATGTTCTTTCTCACTTGTTATAAATTATTTGTATAATGATAGTGCACAACCATTACTTGGCAGTGCTATGAAAACACAAATCAATACTCCTTGCCAAAGAGCATAAGGCCTTGAGAGGACTGACAGCAGTTGTGGTTTCTGTTCTGTGGATGAAGAATCAGAATGAAATTATTGTGTCATTCTGAGCAAGCAATTGAGTAACCATTGAATGGTGACTCTGTCTGTATTGTGTCACAACCTAAACTCAAAGGAATAATTTGAAATAGAACTTCATGTTCTTGTAAAATATTCTCTATCTCCTCAGCAGCCAAGCACTGGTGTGTGGGAATCCAGGACACAGGAAGTATTCCTTTGCCTGTCCTGAGATGTTTGATTTCTCAGGAGAGTACAGCTTTTAGTCTTTGGCCATGGAAAAAGCTTCCAGGACTTTGTGAGAAGTTGAGTTTTTGTTAATATGTGTAGTAGATGATATTGTAATTTATCACAGGGTGAGAAAGTGGGTTTTGCGTTTTGGTATGGAAGGTAGACGAAAGACAAGATGGAGGATTTTGGGTGTTAATCTTCTTCTTCTCCATCTACTCCATTTTCTGTAGTTTTGGTAGCACAGTGATTGGTTAGACAAAGTCACAGTGCAGATGTTACGTGACTGAAGAATAATTAGGAATTGGTAGAAAAATAAAAACATACTACATGCTAGGTACATTGTAAAACTTAATTGTGTAAGGTATCTGTATAAGAACCCTTGAAATCGTCCATTTTGTGCCTTGCCGGCACATGTCACCGAAATGCGCTGAGCGTTGTCATCTAGGGCTCTGAATTGTGATAAAGAAATAATAAACAACTGAAGACCAAAGCCAGCGAGTCCTGTTTGTCTGATTGCTGGTTCCTGACCCTGGCTGAGACATTTTCACAGGGGATTCCCTGTAAGGAATCCCTGTAAGGGGAATCCCTGATGTGGCAGGTAAATCCCACAATGGTGCTGTGCCAGAATTAGGCACTGAAGTTTAATTCAGGAGCTGGGGAAGTGCTTATTTTGTTCTCTATTGAGGTGAAATAATATCTTTTGGAATGGTTTTCTTTAGGCTGTCAGAAGTGTAAACCCCTAGTCCCCAGTACCTTTTGGCCATTCTGGGGCACAGGAGGAGCTGACCCCAGTGGCTGATGTGGAGTAGGGACTGAGTGGAGCGACTCCCTTCCAAGCCTATTGCTAGTCTGGCTTTGTCGCTCAGTTCCTGCCCGTGGAGGCTGCTCACTTGCTGTACATATGCATTTGTTATAGATTGATAAAACGAAAACCTTTTCTAATACAATGGAAGGGTGTCTTTTTGCTCACTATTTTACAGCAAGTAGCTATTGTGGTGTTGTTTGTCCCCAGGGAGTAAATCAAAACAAATTTATTAGATCACCATATAACTTGCTCCTAAGCAAGCTCTTGACCATACAGATTGCTTTGCAAAGCTACAAGGAAGGTGCCACCAGGGGACAACGTGCAAACGTGTTTTTGTTTTGTTTCTTGTCGCTTTCATCCTGTACCACTTAAGGGCACTTGGGCCTTAACCCATTTAAAATACGTGAAAAAGTAGAGTTGTTAGGTTTTTTTTAGTGTCATTAAATTTTAAATGTTAATAGCCAGTAGTAATTTACTTTGGAAAAAACCCACCCAATTTACTTTTCTGCAGTGTTTCCCATTAAAAAAGTGTAAATACTGTATTATGGAAGTCTTGATTCTGTGCTGCTGACTTAGCAGGTGATGACAGTGCAGTGGGGAAGTTTGTTGTTCAGCTGGGGCTCCATGTTCATAGTAAGTTCCTTAGGCTGAAAGGCTGTCCTTGTGCAGGTAGGTGACTCTAGTTAGAGAAGTGCATTTGTTACTTGACTACAAGTAATAAGAGGATAACAATGGAAGCTGCTCATTGCGTGTCAGTATTTGTTGATTGTTTTTGCTCATGCTGAATTTATTACTTCTGTCAACAACTTTGGCCTCTTTAGGTTTCTGAATTGTACATTTTTAACCACTTTTTTGAAAGAGCTGACAACACTGCTACTCCCCAACAGTAGGATCTCTTTTATAGTATCTATAAAATATTTATTTTTTCTCATATTTTAAAGAAAAGGGTGAAGGTAATATTTTTTCCACAATTCCTACTATAGCAGTATGACTACAAGTATTTATTTTTCAGAAATGTTAAGATTTTTGTTTGTTTCAGCTATTTGCCTATGTCTGTGTGATTTTGGGGCTTTTTAAAAAATGGTGAATGATAGCCTGGTTGCAGAATGTATTTTCTTTTTAAGGCTTATCTTAAAAAAAAAAGTCTAGCAGTTTGCAATGGTAAAATCCTCCTGGAAGGAATTGGTTGAATTATTGAAGAAATGGTAGGCAGCTGAAATTATGGACATTTAATGGAAAGTACTTGGCTAAGACTGTGCACGTCTTGTGAATACTCCTGATACATCATAATAAAAGGTCTTATGTTTGTCTAGTCATGAAGTCTGATCTATTTGATTTTAAATCTCAGATTGTGGGATTAATCTCAGATTCTGAGTAAGTGTAATGATTCTGAGAGCTGGAATATTGTTTGCCATTGTGAACAGTACTGAAGGAGTCTCAGAATGTGTAACCTAATAGATGCAATTTTGTTTGATTTTTTTTTTCCCTAGGCCAATTTAATTTTGATTTATTTGTCTCATTAACCCAAGGATTCAGAAAATTGAATGCTACCTGAGTGAGGTATTATTAACACTAGTGAAATATCTTCAAAATCACTTCATGCTTATAAATTAGTCTTTTGAAAGCATTTTAAAGGCATAATGATGCTGTAGTGAAAATGTACAGCATCATTTAAAAATTGCAAAATGCTTATATACTTGATTTCAGAAATAAGACTTGGTCACCTGACTTAAATATATACTGATCTATTATTTATGCTTTGAAAATAGAGCTGATAAAAAGCATAAGTGTTCTTGATATTATATTTTGTCATATCTAGCTAAAAAGATTGAAATCCAGAGAAACAATTTTCTGAAGAAATGAAATAGTATGCCCTCCTGAACCCCTGGGGAAAATAGCCTCTCTGTTTGCTCAGAATATGAAGCAGTAAAACAGTATAAGTAAAATAGACAGCCCATGTCACATTCCTATTTGTACAGTCTGGAATGATGTTTTAAAAACATTTTCTAGTTATTTTTGATAAATAAATGGCACAAATAACATCTGCAAACCGACCCTGCTGATGTAAGATTTTTCAGATCAGATTTGTTTGTCAGTGAAAGTTCAGAAAATTGCTTTGCAAAACTAAAGTTGTATAACTCCCAAAAATATGCATACTAAATATACAAGAATATATCTTTTCTCTTTTGCCTTCCCTTGGAGAAACTAATGCTGATTCTCCATTATCTTTGCTTTTAGGCTTAGAAGGTAGCTTGATAAAGATATGGGATATCAAAAAGCTCAGTTGCTAAACACGTTTATAAAGTGTTAAATAGCTGAAAGTTTGTATTTATAGCGGAGCTATAGTCCAGCTACGTATTTGGAACAGTGCATTCTGGTTGAAGCTCTGAGATTTCCCCCTGAGCCAGTACTGCTGCTCTGAAATCTTGGCTCAGAGGTTTTTAAGATCCTTCCCCAGGTGCTGCTTCCACCTCTGGTCAGGGGGTGTCAAGGACAGACGTGTGTTGCTGTTGCTTCTTCAGGTTCTGCCAAAGGCTGCTGCCACACTGAGGCTGAAGGGAAGTTCC
>VXBU01004950.1:1029475-1200623 GCA_013400315.1 Bombycilla garrulus
AAAAGTGCTGCGAGCTCCCAGCGAAGGAGCTGAGGCTGTGTCCTGGGAACCCGCCACAGTCTGGGCCTGGGCCCTGGGAGGGTGTGGCTGCCCACCCAGGCGTGCTTTTCAAAACCATTGATCTGCGCATTTTCCATTTAAAAGGGACTGTGCCAGTCAAAAAGACAGAAATGGCTGAAACATTTTTACTGGAAGAGTATCCTTTTATTCCTCAAAATGTTTCACAGTAGCATTTCCCACTCCACTGATATTTTCTGATGGGAACAAGACTGGAATGTGTTATTGAGGGAGTATAGTTATCAGGGCTGGTATATAATGTTCTAAATGACAAGAATTGAAATAAAACAATGTTATTAAAGCAAAAGGGTTGCAGCATTGTAAGATGTGATATAGCAGTTCCAAATCAATATGCCTTTTTATGTGGGAAATTTCAATTTTTTTTGTCTTGCCAGAAGAGTGCTTTTTTAATGCCAGAATGTTGCTTGGAGCTGTAATTCATGCTCTTCAGCTCTGCCCTTTCCCTGGCGTTTAGCATCGTTAATTGTAACAAAGGGAAGTAATTAACCCTCTTCACTTGAACATTGGGAACAAAGGAATGGCCATAAACTGGATCATAGCTAAGCCAGACCAAATGAGCTTTTTCATCTTGGCTAGGGCTAAAGGCTGGGAGGGGTGATGCAGTCTCTTTGCTCTCAGCTAGTTAACACTCAGGAACGAAATGGCACCAGCCATCGGGACATAACAGGTCACCTCTCAGATCAAGACTGATGGAAAACTCAGCTGAGCCGGGCTTGAATTCCGTAAGTAGCCCTGAGAGCCAGGCGCCCCAGAGCCATAGGTTGCTTGTAATAGCAGAGAAGATCTCATTACCCACGCTGTCTTGTGTGCACATTCTCTCTCCCCCAGATATAGATGTACTGTAACACGCACTCCTGTCTGTCTCGTTCAATTAGGAGAAGGTCATAATGGCTTGCTTACTATATTTAGAATATTTAAGTCAGTAGATGTAAATATACAGCGTGGCAGAAAGGTAATGATTTCAGAAGGGCCTGATTTATAAGTGCACTCATCAACCCAAGAAGTACCTATATTTTGGAAACAGCACTATTGTTATCCATTTTTTTTCCTGGATGTAATTCTAGTAGCAGCTTGGATGTACCCACCAGGGCAATGCTTTACTTACCTGTTTCCTTTCTGAATATAATATATCCACAATATACTATAAAGTATATTTGAAAACAAATGGATTTGAAAGTCAATTTGAACCATAACTTTGTCATTTAGACAATATTTTCAAATTATATATACTTTCAAATTTTTACTGATGAAAGGTACAATTGTCTTGTGCCCAGCATGTGAAGTTAGTTCTCCATCCAAACTCAAGTACTTCTTTGACAATTTGGCAACATTTTTAAGAGCTTTCTGAGACCTTGGGAAGAGTAAAAGGAGTGGTGAGGTTTTGGTGGTTTTTTTTTGAGACATTAATTTTAGATCTTGCTGAGAATATTTGCTAATACGCCTTAACAAAGAACTGCAGCCTTTATTGATGGGCATGTGCAACTTCTGTAAACTTAAACAGCACACCATTAACTTATCTTTCCCAATTTGTTATAGTGGACCATTAGGGAAATTGATACCACTACCTATTGGTGCTGTTAGAACCCTGCAGCTCATCATAGTATTTTGCATAATTTTAAAAAAGTCAAGAAAAAATTTAAATGCACGATCTCTGCTCTTGTACTGTTTTACTATTGAAATAGGCAATTGTGCAAGTCATCTCAGTCAGTTCTTCAGATAATCAAGGTATGTTACCTAGAAATATTATTAATAAACTTTAAAGAATGTTTTTGCTAACTTTGCTGGGAGACAGGAGTATGTGTTTGTGCAAGACCCACTTCTTGTGTGGCACATAAATACATGGTCTGGGGGACATGGTGGTGGTGATGAGCCAACAGCAAAAGCATTGTGAAAATATAGGGACTCTAAAGGGTTCATGGGAACCTTTCCATGCAAAAAGTACTTTGGAAATCTGCTCTCCCTCTTGTGCAGTGTGTGATGAAGTTGTTCCACCCCAGGCTGTGTTGGGCAGCAGTGCAAGCCCAGCCCTGCCAGGGGCTGTGTGTGACAGGTGCCTGGGTTTGTCCGAGTCCTGCTGAAATCAATCGCTCTCGTTGCAGGTGCAGATCACATTGCAAGACCAGGGCACTGGATGTCAGATTTATAGGCCTATTTCCTTCAACCTCATTTTTGTATCCTTTCTCTGCTAGCCTCCAGCAGAACTATTTTACTTGTTTCCCAAACCCCCTTTTCTTGCACAATACAAAAAGATCCAGTAAAAAATAACTCCTGGCAGTTCAGCAATTTTTAACCTAAATCTCAATGTAGCACATGTGAATTTAACTCTTTCCTGTGTCTTCTGTGTTCAGGATGCCCCAGCCAAAGTGTGGGGTTAAAAGTAGAGAAATACAGGTACTTGCATGTCACATAGCCTGCTTGTAAAACCTTGAGGCAAAATACTTTGGGGAAGAATGGTTCTATGCCTGGAATGGAATTCTTAAGGCCAAACCTTGGTTTAACTTAGGTGTGTGTTACCTCACAAGACATACCCATAACGCTGCTTCTGTCAGGCTCAGCTAGGGCTAGAGGGTGACAGGTGAGTTGGTGCAGGGTCTGCCTGTGCCCAGGATCTACAGGAATTCTTTGTCTTCTCTGCCCCATCCTAACTGTGGTCTTGTCATGTGCGTGTTAGGATCTAATTCACTGCTCTGTATCTATTGTTTTCTCCAGTATAGTATTCCTTTTTGGTAGCTGACAAGCAGCTTTTTGTGTGTGTTGTTTATTCATCATGAGGGCTCCCCAGAACACTTATTTTACCAGGAAGTGCCTCAAGTTAATAAAAATTAGTGAGAAAATCTTGTTGGGAACTGAGGCTAATGTTGCATTTGGCTTGGCAAAATTGCCATACCTGTGTCATCTGACAGACCTTTAAATAATCTATGCTTGTTATTCATTTGAGATTTTCTTCCAGACTCAGCCCAAAATACACGCAGGGTTGCTCTGTGTTAATATTTTAATTTGTCTCCTGTTCTGTTCAATTCTATAAAGTCATAAACCATCTAAATTAATAGATGCCGCTTTTCTTCAGCATGTGGGGTATAATGTACTTTTCTATCACTTCTGTGCACAATCTATGAGCATGAATTAACTTCTAGGTCCCCCGTTTCTGGACCTGTGACATCACTGAGTCATCCTGACAAAGGCATCCTGTTTCAGAAGAGGTTCTGTTTCTTCTCAAGGCTCTGCGAAATAACGAGCATATCCAAAGAAAAGCCGAATGAGAACATGGCCATCCAAAAAGCAAGATACTTAAACTGGAGAAGAATATTGGTTTTCTTTCTCTGATCTTCTCATGTTCTGTTTTTCAGGACTCAGGTCTAGTATGAGATTATTTTTAAACTGAGATTATAATGTTTTAGCCCGTCTGGCTTTGCTTAAGAGTGGCAGGATACCCATGCTGTTGTCTCCTCTTTATGTTTTGGTGTAAGTGGGATTATTATTGTTGTTGTTGTTATAAGTTTTTCTAGTCTTTTATGTGAAAGACTGTATCATGACAGTATCCTGCCATCCGTTGTCCAACAGTTCACTCATATTCCTGAAGAAAAATATTTTATTTTCTCGCCTAGTTGTGGAAGTGTTCATGAATACAAATAACAAATGCAAATGGTATAGGGACAGTGGTATTAGAAATTGAAATGCCCATTGTGTATTTTGTACAAATATATTCATTATGCTAGAAATGCATGATGACTGAGTGGTGGTCCCTGTTGGTCTATGGTGGCTACAGTTGATGGATACAGATTATTAAATTTTATTTTAATAGCAGGTGGTGACAAAGTGTCTCAGTGCTTAACAATGCATCCCAGTATCTTCTATACAAACACATGCAAATATGTTTTTGTAACAGTCAATAAAATCCTATTGCATCTCTTAGGCTGCGGAAGAAGCTGATATGTGAGTCCACAGGCACCTAAGGGTATTTAAAATTAAGGGAACTGAACAAATTTTTAAATGAGTGATCCAAAATGTGCTTCCCCACGAAGTCAAGGTGATCAGCACATGCCAGGTCTCTGGACCAGGCAGGTCAAGTGGATGAATGCAAAGACTCTCTGCCTGTGTTGCAGCTCAGTTTGCCATTGGCTGGGAAGATATCCTAACTGTGCCAAGCCCAGTGCCTCAGCAGACTTTTCCCTGGCCACCAGCACTGCCTTCTGCTGCCCTGTGTCCTCAGCACTGCTGTGACCCGAGGACAGGCTGCTGGGGCTGTTTGTGGGCCAAACCCTGCCAGCATGACCTGCTCTCTGCCCTGGTGCCTCTGGATCCCTCAGCACATTTGGGCAGAGGTGTGCTGCTTACCAGCTGCTTACAAGGCAGGGAATGGTAGTCAAAAATTCTTGCTGAGGGTAGTCCTTGTTCTCAAGTGCCATAAGCCATGGGCTGCTTGCAGTGAGCGGCAAATCTGTCACTGAGTTTAGGTGACGGGAAACAGAGGACAGTACTTGTGGCCAGAGCACTGTGAACCCACCCCGGGCTGTGTGGCCCAGGCAGTGCATGGGGCTGGAGCTGTGCTGCTCACCAGCTTAGCCAAGGGAGCTGGCAGGGGTGGAATAGAGGCTTTTGTTGTCTCTGAATCTTTCTCCAATATCACTTTTCGAAGCCAGCAAAAGAGAAGTGAAGGGCTTGTGGGGAGAGGATTTGCAAGGTATGGAAACGCTGTGTTGATGATCTGACAATAAATGTTCTTCAATTACAGCTTCTCCCACTCCCCTAACCTTCTGGCCCCAGTGTTCATTATGAACAAGGTCTGAGCTGGTCTGAGTTTGAAGGACTGAGTTTGACTCAGTTTTTGTGCTCTGGCAAACTCCCACTGCCTTCAGGACAAGCTTGATTTAATAAAAGGACTAAAATCCTTGGGGTTTGGCCTTAGGAGAGTTGTAAATGCAATCAGCTTCTTTGGTCTGACAGAATGAATAAAGAGAGGCTCCGGAGCTCTGGGCATCAGCAGAGATGGCAGCGATTATGAAGGAAGATGTGGATCATATCACAGGTTCCCAGTTCATGGCAACCACTTGTGAAAGAGGCGTCACCCTGGACAGCACAGTGAAGGGCTTCCCTCTGCATCTTTCAGTAGTTAAAAGTCAAATGAATGGTATCAATCAGGAGAGCAAAATAACAGTGAGACTGTTAGAATCACATTATTATAAAATAACCTTACTTTTCCTGAAGTTCTCTTTAGTCCAACTCAAAAGGAAATAGCAGGAACTACAGAGCTTATACTGGGATGATGGAAATTTGTGGAGATTTGAAAAGACTTCTGAATGAGGAGAGAGTGAAAAGATTGGTACCATTCAATTTAGATGAAGATAAACAAGAATAGACATGACCGAGGTACAATGGTTAACAGATGCTACTGAGAAGGTAAATCCAGAACCACTTTGCCTCTTCTCATGACACCTGAATAAAACTACTGATTAAATGGTTAAAATGCACATTTCAGCCAAAAAAGGAAGATATTTGAACCCATCTTAAAATACTTATTGCAATCAGCTGTAGTCCAAGCCAAGTACCTGGTGAAACAGCTACAGCATTTACAGTCTTTCCTTAGATATCATGTTAGTTACATGAGTTACCTTAGATATCATGTACATGGCTTTAGGGGCAGCCAAGCTCTCAGGCTTCAGAGTCTAACAAAAAGAATAAACTTTCATTATTATTTTAAGGTTAGGAAGAATCCTAATGTTAAAGGCTGTAGGAAATGATCTTTCCTACGTACATTAATTCTGTTTGCCTGCCTTAGAACTCTTGCACTGACTCTAAAAACCTGAATCTTTGGTAGGAGACCCACTGTGCATTACACAGACCATTATTTTGAACTGGTGTATGGCAACTGTCTTTATAGAAATTTGGTTTATGAAGTAAGTCATTCTGCTTTTACAATACATGCCATATCTTGGTTTGACTCAGGGAAGTACCAACAGAGTGTTGCATTATTCTTGGATAGCTGAGATCAGTGATGCTCTCCCTGCTCTATACCAGCCCTGGCTATACATCACTGCTGCCTACTTTTCCTCCCTAGCATTTTTGAGGGGAACAGCTATTCTCTGAAATTTGGATCTGTCCTGCAATTTGCACAAAAAAATGCAAAGGAAAGGTGGGCTGGAGGAAGGGACACCCACTAAGCCCCTTTTGGTTTGAGTACCTTGTGTCTCAGGAATTTATATGATGTGGCTCTGTCCCATGGGTGAACTGTAATGAACGATTTAAACTCACACACTCAGTTTTGTAATTACAAAAGGTTAAGAGAAGGTAGGAGTAGCACTGCTCAGCTAATGAGCAGGAACTTGTTTAGGCACAGAAATTCAGTCTCCATACTGTCTCTGTACACCCACATTCTGTCCTAGCAGGGCTTTCCATGTGAGTAAGACTTAAAAATCTTAATTAAGTAAAGGTGTGAACAGAATTTTTTCTTATTCTTTTTCACTATGTTGGTCCTCACCCACACTGCCTCTTCTTTCATCCAATGTGAAATAAGGCAAGTCCATAGACCTGATTTTGATCACCTGGGCATTATTGGAGTGAATTGCAAATACAGCTGGAAACGTTTTAGTTAAGATGATCAGTCTTTGAGGGATAGGTCTGCAAAAAAAGCCAAACTACAAAGAAACAGGTGATTACATACAGAGCTCTGAAAGCAGCATGAAGAAGCAAGTGCCCACCCACTCATGGTTCCTTTGCCTTTTGCAGGAAGGAGTCAGGATTACCTGCTTAACTCATTTCAGATGCAACTACTCAGGTCTGGGCTAGTTTCAGGGTAAGGAGCTTAAATAATCCTTCTTTTAAAACTCCCCCTCTCTTAACATTACAGAACATAGTATCTCTCCCTGAAATTACTGTTTTATGGCTTGCACAAGCACTTGGTGAACAGAGGGCTGGTGCTATACTGCCCGAACCATGGCAAGTGCCAGAGTTTATCTTCTCACTTCTCTTTAGCTGAGCACCATCTGTAGGAGACACACTCCATATTATGTGGCTATATGGCAAATGTTAGTATTCAAGTTGTATGTGCAGAAAAGAGTGGCAGAGAAGGAATTCCTGAAAGAAGTTATCCGTGTTAAGAGAGATCTGTCAGAACTTACTGAAAATATGATCTATTGTGTCCCAGTGAAAAAAAAAAAAAAGGGGCAATTTTATTGAAGTTGTGTTGGTGAGGACTCAACTCTGTTTCCATGATGAGAAGCAGAATTGGCTGTCTCTCTGTGCTGGTAGGTGTGCTAGGGCTGTGGGTGAGCTGGTAGTGGTCTGGCAGAGCTCTGTGGAGCAGGGGGTTTTGGCATCACTGTGGTTCAGACGCTTGGGTTTCTCTAGGCCTTTTGTTTAACAGATGACAGATTTGCCCTTTACTTACCCCAGCTCTAGATTCCCGAGTGAAAAAATAAAATCCACAGCAAACTCTGAAGTTTCTCAAGTGAACCTTCCCTTGTTTCTGCAGAAGGTTCCCTATCTGAAGATGTCGCTGCTTTGTGTGCTGCAGCTCAAGGGTCTTTAGGGCTGCATGGGGACTCAGGATTTTCTGAAGGAATTTGACTGGAATGATGCTCCAGAAAATGTTCTGAAAAGAACTCCAAACCAATTAATCTGTTTTTCTTAAGCATTTATTGCTTTCATTTGGGCCCTGCTCTCAGCAGGCTTGCAGAGAAAGACCAGCTTTGGCAAGAGCTTGGTGCTGGCTTTTTTGCAAGATGGTGTTGCAATTGAAGCAGGGACCTCCTGAAAACTGGGCCCTACAACCCACAGTATTTATTACTGGGGCTCTCTATCTGTAGTGAACTGGGAATGAGAGGGCAGAAATAATGGTGATTGATACAGTCTGGGCTTTTATGTATCAGGATGTTGTGTCAGAGTGGCAATAGGATTGGTAGGTGTCAGCCTTAGGCCACACCTGCAACACTGCATGAAATCCTGGGAACAGCATCCTTACGAAAATATTGACAAACTGTTGAGAAAGTGAGAGGAGCAACGAAGCAATCAGAGCAGAAGGGACCAAATGATGAGAAAGGATTAAAAAAAAGCTAAGTGCCATATCTATGACTTTGCTAGAGGATGATTGATGGGAAACATAGATAAGTTTGAAAGGAGCCTGAATTAAAAAAAAAAAAAGAGTGAGAGAATAGTTAGGACAGTACAAGAAGGTATAACTAAGAATGATGGGGTGAAATTAAGCAAGAGAAAATTTAAGGTGAATCTTAGGAAAAAAATCATTACTGAAATATATTAGGCTGCTGAGCGATTGTCCATGGGGAGCAGTGCAGACTGCTGCCTGTATATTGTTTAGCCTGGGCAAAATGTTGTCAGGCAGGCAGCCAAGGAAGCTGCAGGAGCAGGAAACTGAAGCACATATACTTTTATCAGTGCTTTTAGGGTTTCATGTGTATCGTTTACAGGCATAATTCGATTAAAAATCTTGCATCAAAGCATCTTTGACCACTCCTCCCTGCTGAAATTGGTGAAAGTAAGACGCATAAAAGACCTGAAGGGCTTGACACCCAGTACGGGTGAGGATGACAACAGCAATGTGTCTTGTTCCTAAATGCTGCTGCATCCCCAGAACCAGCCCTGAGCATGGCAGCCCTGGCAGGATGCAGGGCACGCTCTGCTGTGTTTTGCTGTGCCCTGGTAGTGTCACCCATCAAGTTCAGCTGACTGAGCAGCCTGGACCACTGGGGTTGGGCACTCCCCAGCCCCTCCAGCCCACGGCTGCAGTGCTCTGGAGAAGCTTCCCTTTGGCTTTGGACACAAGGAATTTTCCAGGAAACAGCCACCATTTTAATTCCACCAGGCAGAAGGAAAGCCTTCCTCCTCAGCTGATGTCCCTGTCTCTGGAAACTCAGGATCCATTTGTGCTTACCTGACATGTGGGATCCTGTCTCCATAAAACTTTCTCTGGGAGAGGGGCTGAGGCATCTTGTTTTTCATGAGAGTTTCTAATTGAAGGAGGGCTTTGAATGCAGGAACTTTGCACATTTTGCTAAGAAACTCCTCAGCTTTGTGGAAAACTTATATTTTTTGGGTTAAAGAGTGGCAAGAATGAACCCAAATAGCCCATGGGCCAGCCCCTGCTGGGAGCAGTGAAACCTGAGTTTCATTCCCTGCTTTGGTGATAACTTTGAGAAGTAAGGCTCCTGTTTGCACTTTGTGTGTGACTTACATCTTCTGGGTTTGATGTGACCTTGGCTTGTAAACAGAGGACAAACTTGTTTGTGGATCACAAAAAACAATAGAAAGGGACAGTAAGTTTGTCAAAATGGTCAGAACCTGTCTGGAAACAAACTGCTTAGGGACATGTCAAAAATCAGTGCTGAAAAATGGAGGACATCTGAGGTTTTTGGGTGGCTTTGGAAAGAGCTGGCAGCTTGATGCCAATGGGAGGATTTCAGCTTTCATAAAAGTGAGATAAGGAAGTACTCAGTAAAGTGTGAAAGTCACCAGGGTCTGGGTGGCCAGAAGTCCTGCTGGTGATGAGATGGCACATTTCCTTGTCATATGGGGCTTCTGTAGCACTCACTTGGCATTTGTGAGGGAGAAAAATAGAAAATAAACCTTGAAGGCAGCAAACCCAGCTGTTTACCTCTCTTTTCTCCATGATGTTTGTTACTATTTTCAGAGTTCTGGCTCTGCTTTGTAACAATTTGAAATAGTTTAGAGGTATTTTTTTCCTTGTATTTTTGCCCTTTGCCTTTCATTCTGTATATTCACTAATCACTATCTAAAGAAATTCTGACTAAATTCCTTGAGGGTCTGACCCTTCCCTTACCTTTAGTTTATGCTCCCTTGTTCTTGTGTTTGACATAAGCTCAAACAGCCTTGTAAAATCTCATTTCTCTTCCCTTCAGGATTGTATATTCTTCTATGAAATATTTTCCCCACCCTCCTCTATCCTTCCTCTTCCTAGAAAAGTGCTTCTATTTTGTTAACTGTTTTGTTCACTTAATTAGAGTTCTGGATTCTTTGTCACTCTATCCATTACTGTCTCCATTACGTATTACTGTTCTACAGTGAGTTTTAGTTATATTGTAAGCTTCGCCTTTTTTTTTGTTTGTTTATCCAGGATTCCATATTATTTCCTTTACATTCACCTATTTTCTCCCTTCAACAGTTCAGTACAGGGCTTAGCAAACTGTAGGCCAATTGCATCACGTTTTCTTTTCAGAAAGGTGTGTTCTGGTCTAGGTTTGTTGCTGCTCACCATGCAGTATGCTTAATTCAGCACAATGATCTTAGACAAAATCCTGAGCTACAAAACCCATACACGGAAATGGGAAACTAACATTTGTAAAATCTATTTGGCTCTGGTTTTGTTTGTCAATAATTATGATTTTGAGTGCATACATTAAACTAGCACTGCAAACTGCCTATTGTCTATAATAAAATAAAAATTACAATGAAGACCTGTTTTAAAAGTAAACAGTGCTAAGTAGAACGCTGTTGAATCCAGATGAACATGCTGCTGCAGATAGCTTCAAATGAAGGGGAATTTGGCAAGAAGAAAGCTGATTAAGAAGGGAATGAAATTTCACAGCAAAATGTGTTTGCTAGTCATACAGGGGAGCTGAAGGCTCCCACCACACAAGTCTCAAATAACTTACCCTGATTTTTAGAGCACAATTTTCCAGTTTCTTTTCCCTGGAGTGTGCCATTAGCTTTGGTCTTCCATTAACTTCCTTGGTAACTTCTTAAAAGAACTCTCTAGAGATGAACGTGTCTCTGGAGGACAAATACCAGCGTAAAGAAATTGAACAAATGAGTGATTTTAGTGTGAAGCAATTTTGCTGTTTGTCTTTTTTATTTTAATTTCAGTCAGGGAATAGAAAATCTGCTACCTCATGTTTTCTGAAACATGGAATAGATATCTATCTCAAAACCTCATGATTCGTTTACATGCTGCACCAACCAGGAATTGAAAGAAACCAATTATAAGCTCTATCAGCCTTAGTATTAGAGATGGATGCTATTTCTAAAATGGGATCTTTTATTCTGCAATTCTGTGAACTTTATATTCTTTCTAGCCTTGAGCTGTGTACAGAATTTTCTCAAAATTAAATGCAAAATTCAGAATAGGCTTTTTTCCAGACATGGATATGTGCAGGAATAAACTTTTCAAATAATGTACCCCACACCTTAAATGATTCTTTTCCTTTATCAAAAGAAATACAAGAAGAGACAGAGCAAAACCACTTAATCTCTTCGAACAATATTTCCCAAGTATTCTACAGTATTTTCTAGCGAACATTGTCAGTTTTCAGACTCCTATAGTATTTAGAAAAGAGTTAAAAAATTGTTATCATCTGAAATATGTCACAATATTTTGTATCTTAAGCAAAGTTATGGGTTCAAGCTGTTGGCACAGCTCGAACATAGTTTTCTGAGAAGATAATGGTGCTTCAGTGTGATTTGGCTTCAGGACAGCTTTGCCTGAGCCAACTCTGTGGCAGCTCCTTAGTGCATTCCTGGGCTTGTTCCTACAAAGACACGTGCTCTGTTTCAGGAGCAAAAGGCTGCGTGTCTGCTCCCTGTGGCTGGCACAGCGAGCCTTGGTCCTTCGGCTAACTGGCGGGAGCTGCTTTGATTTATCACTCGAGGCCAGGGCTTTCCCTGTGGCATTCCAGGGGGAGCCTGCTCTGGTGCAGTGCCTACCCCAGAGCCCTCACAGAGGCAGCCCCAGCACGCCCCTGCCCCAGGCCACGCTCCTGCCTCCCTGCAGCAAATAACCCCGGTGCTTGCATGCACCAGTAGCTACTGCTCAGAACCTGATGTGTCACTCCAAAATAAACACACGCACACCAAGATGTATTTGTATACAAACATGCACTTATGCATGCATACTTTTAATCTCCTTCATGACACAGACACTGCAGGACGTGTGTCCTGGCCAGTTCTGGACTCTTGAGGACCTGTAGGCACAGAGGTGGTGTGCATCGGGTCGGGATCAAGACTCAGCTCAAACTTCCCAGCAGTGCCACCAAATTTAGGGGACATGCCAGGAGATCATGGCGAAGTCCCCTTCACATCCCGGATCCCAAGATATAACAAATGAAGCCAGATGGCCAAACATTGCAAAAGCTAATTTGCTTCCTGACTTTTGTTTTTATGGTACGCTGTGATGATGTGAGGGTATGTCAGGGTGTCAGGCAGCATAGGGTCCACCAAAAAATGACAGGGAACTGTTCTAGGTAGAGGGAACAAAACCTGGCACAGATTGTGTTCATATCCTCTGTCAGTAATCTCTTCTTCACCTGTGTGGTTTTACATAATAGAGCAGGACAAAATGAACATTCAGTAATCAAAATTGTCCTTTAGCAAAGTCTTTCCAAATCAGTTGGTTCCCAAATTGCTGAGTTGCGAATGGTGGTGGTTTGTGAGGTCATGATCATATTCTGCAGCATAGGGCATCCTTCTCCCTTTACCTCTCAATATAAGAAGTAGGGATCCAAGCAGACCTTATAGTTTGTAGGATTAATGGAAAACTGATAGCATTTATAGCTGAGTATAACATGTTCTATTTCATTTAAAAGAAACTTGTATGACCAAGAAGCTTTTTCTCAGGTTCTACTTTTCATATATTTTTGTTTAGAGAGGAAAGCATTTTCTTTTATTTTACAGCTAGACAATACAGAGACAAAAAGTAGTTTGACATTCAGTAGAAACCATTTGGTTAAGGAAGAAAATTTAGAAAAAATCCCATGTCTCCAAATAAAATTGTCTCTGTGTAAGCCATCTGTGGGTGATGAGAAGATTTCTCTTCCTGAATATTTCATCCTGAATATCAGGATGATCAGTGCTGTCTAGTTTAATAGGAAATAGTATATTTATTATTTTTTAATTCACATACAGAAATCAGGAACATGCTATCTAGGATCACGCTCTGAAAACATTCCCATAAAAATAGCCATAGTGATGAACAAGGCTGAGGTAGTGGATTTTTGCTTTGCTATTTGCAAAGCATGCAGTACATGGAAGTTTCCAAAAAAGCTGATTATTTAGGTATTATAAGTGTACATTGCCAGCTTCTTGCTGGATAGCCTCAGCAAACATCCCCCTCTTGATGGGAGGGGATATCTCCTTGCTGCATGGTGCAAAAACTGCTGTTGTGTTATTGTTTGATGAAGGCAAAATTTAGCTTTGGGGTAAAGAGATAAAATGACAGTTGTGACTGTGACCAGTGTGTTATCATAGCTGTACAGAAAAGGTAGACGTAGCATGTTTCCTGCACCCTCCAGCCCCTTTCAGTGCTTCAAAGAAAACAGATGCAAATATAATGGCTTTCCTATAAGGCTTTGCTTTTGTATTGCAGCTGGATTTTGTGGTTTTAAAATGTGTACACCACATTAGAGTCCTCTGCGTTCCACAATAATAATTTTTGTCTTTATCACAGTGCAGCTATCACATAATCTAGGAGCTTAGCTGAGCTCTTGCTATAGGTTATATTTTATTGATGATCAAAACCTAAATCTCGGCGCTGTGGCAGGAGCTGATCTTTGCCTTGCAGTTTATTGGGCAATATTCAAGTTGTTCATACAGCTCTGTAGATATTCTGGATACTTCACAGACAGATATAACACCAGGCTCTGCCCTGAGGAATTTACACCCAAAATTCAAGGTGGCACAGGAGCAGAAGGAAAAGGAGATGATGTCTGAAAGGAAGACTGGGAGTAAATCATCAGCCTGTAGAGCAACATTAATGTCAGCATTCTGAAAATTGAAGTCACCAAAAAAAAAGCCGCTCTTTTTGTAGATTGTGTTCTTCTTTTCCCATTAAATATTCAGTTTTGCAGTGATGCTAATGTGTAAGCACTATGAGACCATGTAGGCAGCAGTTGCTGGAGGTCTAAAGTCACAGGTCAGTGGACTAATCACAGCATGCTGCACCAGCCAAGCAGCCACGGGGTACCAGGCACGAGGCAGCAGCACTGCCCTGAGCATGCTGCTTCCACATTGCTTCCACACAGCAAAATTCATTGCAGGACGCGATGCCAAATCTTGCGGTCAACGCGCTGTGTGAGATAGTTTTCTCTTTGTCACCAAACAAGTTTAAGGATACAGTCCAGCACAGTGGGGCTGTAATCTTGTTTATTCTTTGCAGGGGCACTACGAGGCTCTCTAAAAGCCTTAGAGATCATCACACCCTTGTTATCTTAGCAGGTATGCGCCTTGTAATCTCGCCGTACTAATTGTTGAGAAAATGTGCTTGGTAGTCTACACCGGCAGAATCCCAATTGCCAAGGTAATTAATAGTGTTACAGACTTCAAGGCCATAATGCTCATCAGTTATTAATTAGCAATTCATTTTGCTGAATAAATAATACTTATGATTGATGATGGAACTTGTAATTGGGCACTAGTAGTGTTCCTCAAGGGAACAGCTTCTCTGCCAGTATTGACTATGACAGTAACAGCTCAGAAACCCAAGATCGTTTAAGAAAATCTACTCTAAACAACTGTGACACAATGAAGGCATTTACAGTCGAGGTTGTTGGAAACATAGAACTTAAACGTTGGAGGCTTGCCTATGCCAAACAAATGCTACTATTTTTGTCTATTTTTCTTGTATGTTGCTTCACTTCAAGCATTGCCTCCTTATAAGGAAATTTCCTATATAATTTAATGACATGCATTACATTGTCTTTATGAGCTTTCATATGCATTCTCCACAAATTCAGAAGATAGAATAATAAAGGAAATACTTCCCCAAATACAATGACCCATTTAAAAGAAATTTGTTCAGATTAAATCTATTTCAGATTAATAGATTGTGGAAATCACTTTTATTTTATATTAGTCGGCACTATCTTTTGACATAAATGAAACAGAACTTATAACCTCCACCCCCATGATGGAAGGAGAAGCTAGTAAATAAAGCAATAAGCTGTTAGTTTTAACTGGTTAGTCAACAAAGACAAGTATGGGAGGTCAGCTGCTGACCAGATGCTGCCTTCAATTAATATTCCAACCCTAAAAGACATTTATCGTTCAGTTTAGAAGGCAGAGCAGCTGAGTCATAAAAGCAGCCCACAAAAGATATTTTAAAGCATTTATAATGACTAAATTGCTTGAAATAAATTAGCCCTGAAAATAAACATATTTTGTACAGCCTATGTAAACCAAATTTTTTCTCCCTGTAAATTGCTTGGACTAAGTGGGAGTTGGTGTTTGACAAGAGCGTACATTTGCTTCATTACTATGTGCAGGTTGTTTTTTTTTTTCCCTTTGAAAAGGGTTAATAAACGATAAGATATCATTGCTAAGTAAATGAGTCCTGCACCCTTTTAAGGGAGGAAGATGCTGCTGAAGAACAAGTTAAAAAAGAAATGCAGAGCCTGTGTTGTAATGCTAACAGGCAATTAACAAACTCATGGGTGTTAATTATCTTCATACTGTATCATGTTCAATTAGCTCAGCCCCTGCAACAAAGGCAACCATGAGCAATTGCTTTGATAGGCGTACAGTACTTCATTTGTAGTTAATCGGTTTAAGCCTTGCAGTTGCTAGGCTACACCAGTCTCCAGAGGTAAAAAGCTGCACAGATGCACTATGTTTAAATGACTACAGAGAACTGTTTAAACTCAAACCATGTATAACTCTTTATTGATTTTTCAGAGAAGATCTCAGCTCTGATGATAAGGTTTTGATATATTTTCCTGCTACAGCCGGTTCCTTGGAGTATTGCAGAAAAAATCTGTCAATATGCTTCTATTATGATCTCTTGATCTGTGGCTATAAAAACCTTTAGCTGCAGCCCTTATTATAAAATAATGGAAGAAGCGATATTTGATTTTTTTCCCTTTTTTTTCATCCTCCCACTCTATAATGCATGGAGATTTTTTTTCCCCAGTGCCTCTAGAACAAAATTAAAGTATGTTCCTTCCATATTTCTGTATTAGAATAATACAGAAGAATTTCTATCACTAATTAATTTGATTGACTCTCAGCAGGAAAGGATCAGCTGTAGCATCATGAACTTTAACAATAACTACCAACTGATGGGCATTTCACATCAATAAGACCATCACTAGCCTCCCTCACCTGTCACCAGGCAGGGAATGAGCAATAACCACCCCCTGCAGATGCACTGCTTAGCTCTTTCTGCCCGATTAGCAATTTATAATGGTGATCAAGAAACAGTCAGCGGCAAATCAAGACAACTGTCTGACTGCCTGTTTAATTGGCCTTGTTTGCTTTTTGATAAATGGCTCATGACTGCTATAGGCCTCCGTATTTTGACTTTTAATAGGCCACTGTGATTAGACTACCAACAGATACTAGGTCAAAGCTGAGGGAAGGTGCAAAAAATGTTAATTAATATCAATAATAGGCAATTATTAGTTAGACAGAAGGACCTACTAGCTGCGTGCTCTAATGACTCAGAGCTAACTTGAAGGGAAACAGTGCCAAATTAGCATAACTGTGTATGCAGGCTGCATTGTGGATCCTAGCAAACATCTGTTATGTAATTCAAACAGAATTCTTCCTTTTTGCATGATGCTCACAAAATCATCAATTCTTTTCAGTCATTTCAAGACACTAATGGTACTGTGGGGGTTACTGACCTCACAGTTGGGTTTGGTGTCCGTCCTTCGTATCAAGAGCTAAATTGCAGAAGTTAATACTTTAGGTGTGGTTTTCTAGATCTCTAAATTAGTAACTCCTCTGTAAAGGTCACCAATACTCTAATTGGAGGAATACATGCTGAGCAATCATGAGCCCAAGTGTTGCTCTCACTACAAGTAACTTTTCACCTATGTTGTCTCTTTTGGGAAAACAAGCACACAAAACTGTAATGGACACTGAAATATTTGTGTGTCTGCTATTTTTGACCTGCTGAATAGACATGATGCAAAGCAATGGCACATGGTGAGAGTCAAAATTCTAACATATGGGGATGGCACAAAGTAGCACAAAGGACTCATTAGAGAATCGAATGGGTCTGCTTTTCTGTGGTGGTTTCCAGGACGCTGTGTGTGTCACCTTCATTGCAAACATGAAACAAACAAAGCCCACCCAAGGGCAGAGGAAGCACTTCATCTACAAGAAGTGTTTTAAGTAAACTATATAGAAGACTAATGGCCCTAGATTTTAGGGGATCCTTTACTCTTTCAAGCTTAAACTCTGAGGGATGAACTCCTGCGATGTAGAGGTTAGAGGAGACTTAGTTGAGAGTGCATTGTCTTGTAAGTAGTTCAGGGATTTTTTTTTCTCTTCGCTAAAATGGTCAGAAATCCTTTACAGTAAAGACTTAGTGACAATCAAGCTGTGATACAGCTTTACTCTGGTATTTCTGAGGCAACTGCAGTGCCCACTAAGATCGCTGTGACACTGATGGGAATTTGATCATGACCAAAGACAACACATCAATGAAAACAGAATTGAAGACTCATTATCAAGCCCAAAAGAAACATCTGTGACTGAAGGCTCAGAAAAGTGCTGCAGTCTCTGTAGAGGCTTGTCCTAATGGAGGCAGAAGAACAATCTCCTGCTAAGGGCCATAACATCTCTCTCTCTCTCTCTCTCTCTCTCATTCCTTTATCATCTCATATTTATATCTCCTTATCCAGATGTAAAATCAGCAAGTGTCACCAGTCCCTGATTTTCCTGGTCAGTAACACGTGCAGCACCAAGATCAGGTTGATGGACTATTTACTTTAGACAGAGTCTGGCTCTTGGAACCCCTACCCCGGAATGAAGGTGCAGAGTTTTCTTTGAGTATTTCAAAATTATTAAAGGACTTATATTCTAAAGTTAATGGAAAAGACAGGCTTTCAGTGGCTGACAGGATGAGAGGTATGCTCTTTGAGATGTCTTAAAAACATTAGTTGGGAAAGGGAACATGCTTCTGGCACGTTTTCTGTTGTAAGATTCAGATGTCAGGCTGCTGAGAACCTGCGGTGCTGACTGACAGAAGAGGGAAAGAAGTGTTTTGTGCTCCCTCCTGTTCAGAGAGACAAAAATGCAGGACTTGCTTGTAGGCTTGGACTGTTACTCTGTGTGGGATGTGCCTTGGATGAGGGCATATGGCACATAGAAAAATAGCAGAATTACAGCTCTGTAAGCAAAGGTTGGGTAGCAGGTGGTGTCTGGTGCCTCCTTCCCCTCCTCACCTGCTCCTCTCTCCCTCAAACTTGAGTGTACCTGGTGGAGACCACTCTTGGCTTCCAAAAAATGCAGGGATCATAAATGCTCATATTTCTCATTTTTTTCTTCTGACTGGTCTCTTATTCAGTAGCTGCCTTTCTAGCGTGCCACAGACCTCAGCAATGCTGCAAATTGGCACACACTGCTATGTGAAGGTGTCTTGATTTCTGCTTGGCAGCCTGATGCTTGGCAACCACAAGTCTGCAAGAGGTCACCTGGACTAAAAGGGAGTCATGGTAGGCACAAGCACACATGAGCTCCACTTGTTATGGTGGATGTTCACTGTTGCATTGTTTATTTGCAATAGAAAAGTACACAGAGGCCTCAGAGGAGAATTATGGGATAATGCTATGGTGAAAACGCCTGTCCTGAGTAAAATGCCTGACACTTGAGTGTAAGAGCTAAAGAAGGGTGGGAAGAGACGTTTCCACTTCATAGCTGGAAGCAGAGCAAGTGACTGAGGCAGGATTTGTTTTCTTTCCTGCCTCCTGAGCTGCAGCCCCAAGTCACAGCCAAAGAAATGTCCTCCTAAATACATCAAGAACTTCCTATAGCATTTTGAGTAAGCAATGTTTGTGGGCACACATATCACCTATAGTCATACTGGTTTTCTACTGACATGCATGCAGACTTAGAATTGTCTTCACTTTTGATTTTACATTGAGGAGAGGGAACAGTGGCAATGATAAGAAAACGTAGCAGCTAAGTGCTCCAGGCAGCAGTGGCTGCTTTTCATCTGCTAAGGAAGATATTTTACTGCTTATCTATCTAGTCAAGTTTCACTTACATGAAGAGAGAATTGCTTTGTACTTCCAGCTTTTGTAGCCAAAATGTATGTTGTGATGCTTATCAGCTTAAGGAGTCATATATTTTAGTACTTAAATTTTGAAATTCTAATTGATGCCAAATTGAACCATCATAGAAGCACAGTGAAAAATGATAATTTTCAGGCTTTAGAAGAGCTTGTTTCCTCGCAGAGAAGTCTCTATGATAAGTTTCATTAAAAAAAAGGATGAATAAAGGTGTAAAGTCTGCTACAGAGTATTTACATGCTTAATTTAATTTGTGATTTTTTTTTCCTAGCTGTAACTGTCATGTTATTACAAATATTGCTGTTTAAACACAGAATTATCTGAATTCAGTAAGTTTTGACTGTTTCAAGCTAGGGTATTCTATCTTTTATAAAGAAAAAAAAAGTTTCATTATCTACAGCTGAAAATATATTTTTTTAATTTACAAGGAAAATTTGAAATCATCTGACAGAGTAAAGGATTTTTTAAGAATTTGCAACTTCTATTTAGACAGGATTTGTCGTGAAAGTAATTTG
Source organism: Bombycilla garrulus (assembly GCA_013400315.1). Taxonomy (NCBI): domain Eukaryota; kingdom Metazoa; phylum Chordata; class Aves; order Passeriformes; family Bombycillidae; genus Bombycilla; species Bombycilla garrulus. The sequence goes on from VXBU01004950.1 coordinate 1,049,043, forward strand.
TTTAATATATCAGAGTTCTGAAATCTTAAGGGTGTTTAACTTCAGTTGTTGTCTGTTATCTCTCTCTTAAAAATTCTTGATGTCTAGAGATTTAAACATTAGTCTGGAGGAAGAAAACAAAACCACCAACCTCCTTCTGTAATGTATGTACCCTGATTGACCTTTCTGTATTTTCATTTATTTTGCATAAATTATTTTACAAACCTCATTAGGGAAGGAACTGTGAAAATGTATGGTTCATACAGCACGGAAGCACTGCACTGAAAATCACGCATGATACAACACGTTTTGGTGCATAAGGACTATTGTTTGAAGAGCTGTGGAAGGTTTTATTTTCAGTAGAGTAATCTGGCCCAGCTGTTAGGTGTATTCTTTTGCTTTTCAGTTCCCTCAAATTATGTGAAGAGAGTTTTAGAGTGCACAGAGAAGTCTCCTTCAATGCTCAGGTCTGCTAAAAGCTGCAGCACCAGAGCCCTGTGCTGCAATATTATACCCCTGTTCTGAGGTCTTGTTCTTTCAGGTCAGTTCTGAATAAACCTTTTCTGAGATGCTCTGAAAGGACACATTCTCTTCATCACACATAACCCCAGGAAGTTATTTTTGGGTTAGTGAGGAGTCTAGAATATATGTATTCTAGAACATAGATTTTAATATAAAGTTGTTGTCCTCACATGATCTTCATTTGTCTTCTAAGATAAGATAATAGTATGGGTCTAGGTCATTATTGCTTTTTGCAATTGTGGATTAAAGAAAATCCCCCGGAGATTTGTAGTAGTAGTCATCTGTGTTCAAAACACAGGTTCTACAGTCTTAGAACAACAGAATAGGTGAAAAATAGTTTTGATTTCCATAACCAGTTCTGCTGGTGCTTTTCCTTGTGCTTAGCAGGTTTGGTATGGCAAGCTTTGCAGACATTCTGCTACTCTTTTTGTGCTGTGCTGATGAAAACTATTCTCTCCTTCTAAGCTTGCCTGATTCTCAAAAATTACTGTCCAGACCTTAAGTAATCAAGATTTGTGAATGTAAGTGGCATGACATGGGTATAGACTTTGGTGTATTAGCTGTAGAGTATTGAAATGAAAACCTAAACCCAACTACAGAAGATGAAATTAGGGCATGGTTCTGATTGTTAAGATTAGAGAGGGGTTGAATTAAAGCCCTCTAAATTCAGAAAAAATACAGATCTCTGCCTTTCTCAGTTGTTTCATTTTGAAGTAATTGGGAGACTTAATCTTGAGTTCAATTAAAATATCTTTTAAGGCATAATGTATTTCAACAAAATTATCTAAATTTCAAATAACACTAGAAAACCATCAAATTAACAATTTCAAGTGTATTCAAGTGCTTTTGCATATTTAAGGTGATATGTACCTTTTGTTACAGATAAATTATCGAATAGAAAAGTGTCAGAGGAGAAAGTTCTCTTTACATTAATTAATGGTCTCAGAACTTTGCACTAGAATTTATGGTTATGTACCATGAAGAAAGTACAGAATGCTACTAACATGAAAAATACAATCCAGAAAGATAAAAAAAAGGCCAAAAAACAGGAATAGGAAAATAAATGACCTAGGAAGCATTTGGAGCCAAGTAGCCCACTGTTGCTTTTTTCTTCCCAAACAATGTGTTACCTTTGTACAATGATTACATCAGCTTTATGTATTTTATCATTCCTGATGAAATAAAAGACAAACTGTAGGAACAAAATGAGAATTCTTGATACCTGGGGATTTATTTTTGACTGGATTAGTACAGAAACTATGGCCTTTAGGGGGACTGATGAAATTGCACAGTTGTCCTCTCACTGAGTCATGTGCTGTGAACTCAGATGCACAGGATGCACTTGGGAGGAAAGTAAAAATTCTGTTCTCATCTAAGCCGAAATCCTGTAAGACTCATTCCAAACAAAATCCTTCAAGTGTATCCATTTAATCTGTGAGACCAGATACAAGATTAATTTGAATGTACTGCTAATCTATAGATCTCAGGACACCAGAGCTTCCTCGTAGGGACTGCCTAATACTCTGCCTGCCATAGTGATGCTCACACAGCTCCCTGTCTGAAGAGACTTGAGCATCTGTGCTCTGCAGATCAGCCTTGCCCAGAGGCTTAAAACTGCTTTAATTTCCTTTTAGACCCAGAGTGCACAAGACTGAGTGCCTGGACACACTTTCAACATACCTCAACTTTTCCTTTGTACTGTCTTTGAGCGGATAGAGCAGTGGAAGCCATTCTAGTTTCTTAGCATAGATGCTCTCCCTTATGAGGCAGAAATTAAAATCAATGCTGTGAGAAGGAGAGGTCTGTCATGCAACTTTTTGAGAATTTTCATCTTGTCATCCAAAACCTTTCTTAAGTAAAACTACTGGTTAACCTAATTAAGAAGTTAGACTTCAAGTGAAGCAGAACAGCCTTCCCTGAATATGAAGTTAGGTGGGATCAGGCTTAGAAGGATGGATGTCAGTCTGGATTGCCTGATACCACTTATATTCACATAAAAACCCACAAATGGAAAAGAGAATTAAATTATAGTTCTTTCTGATTTTCTGGGAGAAGAATATTCTCCTCTTGGCCAGCTTAAAGCAGTCTACTTCTCCTATAATTTTCATTTCTTATGCTTATATTTTTGCATTTTTGTCAAAATTCAGCCATGTTTTAAAAAATTAATTGTTGTTCAATGTTTTCGCTAAGTCTTTTTCTGGATGAAGTTCAGATGAAGGATGCAAGCAAATGCAGCATCTTCACCCAGCAGCTGGGTGAATACTGCAGGTTTCCAAGCCAAATGAAATGAAATAACTAATTCTACCACCTTAGGGGGAAAAAAAGGCCAATGGCACTTTGCTCTTACCCTTTATTTTACTTATCTATGCTCAAAATAAACCAATTTCTCCCTGATACAGAGGACCCCAGACCTTGTGTCGAAGGGCAAGCAGAGCACCTGGTTGCCCAGCCACCGTGCTGCTGGTCCCCAGGGCCTCTCACGAGAACAGGTCTATTCCACTTTGTTTAAAGACAAGTCATCTTCTGAGATTGCCTTGGGTGAAAGGCCTGTCACCAAGGACAAGTGCCTCCCAGATTTTATATGGACCTGATGGCCTGTTCATCTGTTTTTATACTCTTTTCCTTGCACTTAATTAGGCATCTTTGGCTTCCCAGAGTTTCAGATTGGAATGAGACCATAACTTAGGCTTTAACACCATCTTTGTTTGTACCTTCCAAGCCTTTTCCGCTGTATGTCGTCTCTGTACTAAAGAAAAATAAACTGTATGTTAAGTATATCATAAAAAGTGCTGGTACATCCATAATTTGTTCATCCAACCACAGACTGTGTTATAAATAATTGTTCATCACTTCACTCTATTTTTGGCAGTCAGGCTGTAGCTGTATCTTATCTCAGGAATTGTTCACCACATTAAAAATTACCACATGGTTAACTAATGTTCTGTTTAGCATTTTTGCAAAGAATAATTGACACAGATGCACAATCAATGCTGTCTATAGGAACTCAAATTTAGCTGTTTCAGCTCTCATTAATGCAAAAAATTGCATGAAATGCTATATTCTCATGGTGAAAAGTTTAATAAATGAAGCCCAGTTCTGCTTTTCTGTCTTTTCTGTTATGCAAAATAAGTAAGGATGTGTCTTTGGAGTAGCGAGGTGTTTTTTGATGGGGGAGGTTGTCTTAAAGAATGCTTTGGATGGGCCAAACATGACCAAATTTTCAATGACTTTCCAGGATTTCTTTTTATTAATACAAGTTAGTTGTCAAATTTGAATTCTGTTCCTTCATTTTAATGGTTAGTATATTTTATAACTAGAGACGCTTAATTGTGACATATGAAAGTCCTTATTTGGGGTAGATTTTTAATTTGATTGCTGTCTGCCCTGCTGTGTAAATAGTCTCTTGGGTACGGATTTTTAAGAGTGTGTGTTCTCCTTTACGTTTCACTGTGTGACAATTCCTCTTTACCCATCTTCTCCATCCTCTGAGCCAGCCGAGAGCAGACAATAGATACATACTAATGGAGCTGTGTACTTGCCATCTGTAAGAGCAGCTGCTCTCCTGCATCTGTACAATATGTTGGAACTGAGAGCTTCACTAATCTGCATAATAAGGAGAAGGCTTATCCCACTCTAGCTAATAATCGCAAGCAATCGATGCACTTCATTCCCCCACTGTAGAACACAACAAAGTTTCAATATGTTTGCATATTCTCCAGATATACAGAGGTCAAGCAAAAGAACGGACTGCTCTTTCTGCCTCGGGCAATAAAGAAAATTCTCTGCCATTTGTGAAACTGTTATCAAAAAAACCCCCTTACTATATTCTAATTTTGCAATTGAAATAGAAAATAAAAAACTTCAAGATTCAAATTAAAATATCAGTACATCCAATCAAGCATATCCTTTAAACTGTCTGTAGTGTTGAATGTTTTGTGGTTGTTCTATGGCTGCTTTCTCTAATCTTGACCCCTATGAAAGCATTGAATTAGCTAACATAGGATTTTCGCAGCCCATGTGCTATTGAACATAATCCATACACAGGAGTGGTGGTGATTAATTTCTTTTGCTACCAGTGTGTTACATACAAGCACTGATGGAAGATTACACAAATGCTCTTCTAACTGTTGTGCACACAGAGGAAGAATTTGAAATTCATGGCCCTTTCAGAATGGAAATTTGGTTCATGACTCCCACAGAGGCAGAAAAGGCTGTAATGCTGTATTACACTGAGGAACTACAGAATGAGAGAGAAAATAGGCCAAGAGCAAGTGATAAGCAGTATTTATTTTCATTTCATTTACAACATCAGGGTGAAATGTATATCTCATCTCCACCAGCATCCTGCAGGCAGCAAGGCTGAACATAGAAAAATGAGGAGAAAACTTTCACATAGAAAATAAAAAAGTAAAATTTGAAGGTAAATATCTGAAGACGTGTTACAAAAGCATCAAAAACAAAAGCTATTCTCTGATTTCTTAGGAACTGGTTGCAACCATGTTTTCTGATATTGATAATGTGCTCTAGGTGAAATGAAAGAGGCAATTCTGAAAGAAAACTGAATGCAATACCATTTACAACGCTGGAGTAATTTGCAATCAATCTGGAACAAGTTGATTTTCCTGGCAGCAGCAGGAGCTGTAGCTAGCAGCCCATGGAAGGTGGCAGAAAGGTCTTCCTTCCCTCCTTCCTGAAGGAGAGTTGTAACAGTTCTCACAGCGATTCCGTGGCACCTTCCCAGATCTTCCAATGTATTTATAGAGCACAGCAACTGGGGTAACAACTGGCTCAGGAGCAGTGCCTATATTAATCTATGAACCTGTGGTAACTTGCAAAGTTTATAGGACACAAGCTATGACTTGTTGGGTAGAAAGGATTTTTAAAAACTTAATGGCAGTATCTCTGATCAGGGTGGCATCTGGCAAACCTCTTGGAAAATGGGAGAAATTTTTGTGCGTATGTGCTTGACAAACTTGCTTTCACCCAGGTAACTTTCAGCTCCCTCAGACTTTAATATTTATGATTATGCACAGCCATAGCTATGTTTAGAAGCTGCAATCAGTTTGTTTTAGTCCCAACAAACCATGTTTTTGGTGGGTGAAGGCCATATGTCCTAAGAACTAGGAAGGCCGTGCATCAGAGCACACCTTGAGCAGCTTTGCTTCATGCCTGTGCTCACCTCTTCCAGCACAGGGAAATCTTTGTGGCAGCACTTCTCACTGCAGTTCAGCAGGATGTGAAAAGCTTCTTTGAAGCAGAAAATGCTGGGAGCTGGCAGTGATTATTTTACTTCTCATTGTAACAATGTGGGTTTTTTTCTTTGCATGCTGGTAGAAGGAATCAGATAATTATCTCAGAATTTTGGTTTTCAGACTACAAGAGGCGTATCTTGAAAACATAAATCAAAATATGCTCCAAATAAGCTAAAGTTTTTATGTTAAAATAAATCTATTATTATTTTTGGTTTTGGCATAAAAGTCAGGGTTTAAACATAAATATTGGATAATACTCTGTCAGTGACTCTGAAGATCACACTTGTGAGAAACTGTGTATTTGTGAGGCTACAGGTAAAAGGGGAGATAAGACCCAAGAACTTGTGACAAAAAGGGGTTTTTTTTGTAGAGTATTTATTCATATTCTGGCTCTGGTTCTGGAATGCAGGCAAGCAGTTTTGGTGTTCTCCACCTGTGTCTGTGAGTGTGCAATGGCTGTAGAAGCAGAGTTTGGAGGAAAACATTAAATTATGTGATTTTTTTAACTTAACCCTCCCCAAATCTGGAGTTTTGTGATGTCCTGGACAGATAGGAGGGACTTCAATTTGTCCGTTATGTTATCATTCAATTTTGCCATTCATGGTGCAGAGGAAAACTCTGGTAGATTTTTTTCTGCATTTTATGCTCTTTCAATAGATTGACCTCTGCAAAGTGGAAGAAAGCTTGGGAGAAAACTCAGATTTGGTGGATTTGGAGGTGATGTCACACTCACATACCTGCCATTTCAATACAGATAGCCAGGGCCTTTGCTCACATCATGCTTAAAAAGGAAACAGTAGCTCTAATGGGGGGAAAAAAACCCGGTGGCATCCCCAGACGTCCACCCTCTATTCAGTGACTGACAAATGCATAGCAGATGGTGCAAGTGCTCCTGGATGTATTTACAGATCAATGTAAACCTAAATAAATAACCAGCAGCAAATGCAAGCACCTGCCCTACTGCTGGTGCCTTGGTGGCACTAATGAGTCTGACCTGACTGCAAACATGGAGGAAGAACAAATTTTCTTGAAGTTACTTGTCCTAACGGATGGAAGGGAAATGGCAAATCTTACAAGCTCAAGCTCCATTTATTCTTAAGAAGAATATCAGGGACAGTTAAAGGCCTTAGTGAGGGGTTTTGCCGGCTCCTTTGCTGTAGGTGCAGTGATCCTACCTCAGTGTAAGGTAGGATCTCACTTTTCCCACCCTGCCATAAGTAGGAAAATAGTGAACATTGTACAGTCTCACAAGGTGATGTGATCTTGACAAAAATCATTGTTTTTTCCTCTGTAACAAGTTCTCCAATTTCTAATGATGAGAGAAGAAAGGAAGGATGTGTTTGACTTTTCTATTTTCCCATATAGCAGCAGCAGTGGCTTCACCATGGTGCTGGTGGCAGGGAACCTGTGGAAGGCTGTTCTACCCCCTCTCACTGCATCTCACCAGGCTCCACTCGGGTGAGGGAGCACTGACTTATCAAAGTAGAGTGTTACAAGTTTCCTGTTTTAGAGAAGGTTTGTCATCCCCTCAAGCTAATCAAATAGGAGAAAAAAAAATCATTAGATTATTTTACAATGACATTATTTTAACAGCCGTAATTATGACAGGCTCTATAAGTACTTGTGGGCACTGCATGTCTGCCACTGAAAGACCTTGTCTAAACAGAAGTGTTCTCTTTGAAGCTTCTAGGTGGGCAGAAACAACTCCAGTACTCCCCAGCTTGCCTTAAAAGCAAAGCAGCCTCACTCGCTTGGCTCTCTGTTCCCTACTTGTGTTTTGACGCTGCCATGTCTTCTCCAAAACCAGAAAAACATCAGCTTGTGCTTGTGGCTAATAAACTTACTGTTTTGAGATGGTTCACATACTTGAAATACCTCAGTAAAGGCTGTTGGAAACATTACTCTCTGGAAAATCTGGGTTGAAATTTTTGCCCCGTGAATTCTATGACAACAACTTTCTACTCAGACTGAAAAAAAAGTATAACTGTATGTGGGAATGTTTGAAGTCCCCCAGATACCAGATGTGCACCATTTCTGAAATGTTATCTGCCAATAAACATTTCTGAATTCAGACTTTTTTTCAATTTAGAAATATTTCTGTAGCTACGTAGAACTGGAGCATTGTGACTTGCTCTTTTTCTCTGAATTTGAACCTGTCCCTGTGATTCCTCAGTGCAGGATGAGATTATTGGACAAGATAATTTTTGGATGTACAGTTTAGTATGGATGTATTGATAAATTTAGCCTGTTATTGTCGCACTGAGTTGAATATTTATTTGACCTGTGAACCTTCCAGAGCTACTTTCAAATTTCACCAAGGAGGTTTTCAGAGCTGGAGGAAACATTACTCCATGTAGAAGTTTGATTCATTATCCTCACTGTTTAAAATTAGCACCATTTGTCTGTTTTAAAATTGTTCGCCTTGAAGTTCCAGTTCTTAATAACACCAACCCGATAAGTTCTGTATAGTTACAAAAATATTGATTTTCAACATGTTTTGAAATAATGGATGGTCTTAAGAATACAACCACACAGAAATGAATGTATCTCAAGGCAAATTGGCTCAGTGGAGTATTTTCACTCAACTTCAATGGGCCCAGGATTATCCTCCTCTGCTCACAGGCATTAGGAGATTAGGCCTTTGTTAGATAGTTATGATTCTTCCTCTGATGAATATATTGGCTGGAAAACTTACTTTTTATGAGATTTTGCACATTTTTTATCTTTCATTGCACAGAATGAGGTTTTAGACCCTGGCTTTGGACCTGAAATCTAAACAGAATCTAAGGGACGAAATCAGATGGTGCTAACCTGGGAGTCTGACATGGGGAAAACAATATTCAAAGCAAAAAAGAGAGGGCGGTGACCAAATACAAATTCCAGCTGTAGGAGCAGGGAGTGAAAAGCTCAAATGCCTTATTTTTTCCTAGAATGGACCTGTTTTCTTCAATCTCTGTCTGAAACAATTAGCATCTAGAATTGGACAGTGTTTACTAAATGAAGCCTTCTCTTCCTGCAGCTCTTTGATTTCAAAGTTTAAATATAGTTTATCCTTTACTGCTGACTATTTCAATTTGCCTTCCTGCTAACTCCAGTCTGTAGTGCACTCTTGCATGCATGTTCAGGTGGTGGGGTTTTGTTTGTTTGTTTATTTGTTTTGGGGGGATGCATGTGTGGGTTTTTTGTGTTGGCAGTTCTTATGTCTTGTATGTGTTTTAGTTGGAAAAATTGAAGGGAAGTGTACTGCAAAATTGGAAAAAAATATGCTACTTCTGGAAGAGAGGACTCTTAACTTTTGATTTTGACTTTGTAGCCATTTTTCTTTGTAGCCATATTCATCCAAAGGCATAATTACAAGCCACGACATTATACCTAAAGTACAGCCTAAGGCAGCAACCTCTACCCAAGGTGCTGGGTGAAATTTGCAGCCTCTGTGGCACAGCACTCAGTTCCTGGGAGCAGCCCTTGCTGGTACAAGCAGCAGCCCAGATTTTTAGCTGCATTGTAGCTGGAGTCTTTGTGATCCTGGGTAACCAAATTTGATTCTCTGTTTCAATTTCTCCATTTTCTAAAGAGAATATTGACACATTCATCACAGAAATAGAATGGAATTAAGGATTCAAGTGATACAGTGCACTGAATTGAGAAAGTACCAAACCATGCCAATTACCATGTTATTGTAACATATGCACTTGTAACCACAAATTCTTACAAAGATTAATGTAATTTCCTGGAAATGATGCATTTTTATAAGGCCACAGAAGGTAACCTGGAGTAATGTAGATAGTGTTAAAACTCCTCTACCAGTTTAGTACGAATTATTTTCAAAACCAGAAATTAGGCTGAACTGTACGATATCTCTAAATATCCATCTTTCTGGATATCATTTTAATTTTAATTCTATTCCTGTTTAAGTTTTCTTTTGTCTTCCAAAACACCCAGAAGCTATCAACAATATCTCATATCAGCTGTATTGATGTATATCACCTACAGAGTGCATGTCAGATTTGAAGAAGTTCCTCTGTGAAACATCATGAAGATGTCCCTGACTGAACATCCAGCTCAGAGCAGAACAGTGAACAGTACTGAATGAGTAAGAAAAGTTGAGTTTTAGGAGAAAGAGTGATGTGCCCACAGGACATAGCAGCCAGGGTGAGCCATTTTCCCCTGACCTTCTGGCAACCCAGTATAGACCACGAGAGATCAAAGCCAGCTCAACCATCTTTACAGAGTAATGGAGTAAATAGGTCACCCATTACTGATCCTGTGCTGAAAAAATAGCTCCAGATGTATTTCAGATGGCCTGACACCTTTTGTACAAAAGCCTACTTACTTGGGCTGTGTACAAGGAAACAGGATCTGATTTTCAATAAAGTTCTTAAAATATAGGAAAGCAAAAAAACACAACTGCATATCACAATAAGTGCCTCTGCCAGTGTTAAATACCCAGTGAAAAGGAAACTCATGTTTGTCAGTGTAGTTTGAAAGTAGCAACTTTCGAAAGACAAATGCTGCCCTGAACCTTTAAAGTTATTTAGCTTTTCCTTAGCCCTGTGTTATGATGATTTGTTCTGTTTGAAAAACATGCAGCAAGGGAGTATATTTTCAGTTCTATGATACATGGAGTGTGCTTACCTGAAGGAATATGAGCTTGTGGTGCTGGACGAGGCTTGCACACACAATAACAGCAAAAATTCTTGGCTTAGAAAAAACCTTCTTCTTGGATCCAGGGAAAAAACAGAGAAGTGAGAAACACTCAAAGATATTGAATAATTGGTAAAGTCAAATTATATTTTAAATGTATTGGGTCTTCTGCCTATAAATGCAATGGACCATTTTTTCCTCTCCCTTGCACCATTACCATGCTGGCTGAAATAAATGATGCTCCTCTTTTTAGTCTATGACATTGTAGTGATGCCATTTCACACATCTAATGGGAGCAGATTTTGCTTGAATAAGCCTATTAAAAAATTCCTTGTTTTTGTTGTACCAATGTATGCTGCATGTGACAGCACAGCAGGTGGCTGCACGGAGGTGAACTCTAATTAATTCAAATCAAAAAGTGAGAGACCCAGATAACAAGCTCCACAATTAGCAAATTGTATCAAGTGTATGCAACTATCCATCAGGAAGTAGCTGCCTGGACACCAGTGGTAAATGCAGCCAGTTCATGCACTTCTCCGAGGGAGCAGCCACCCTTCTGGCACTGCCACTGCTGTCCAGCCAGACAGAGGGGCTGGCTGCATGGCCTGGGCTGTGACCTGCCTGCGCTGGGTGGAGCTCCAGGGACTTGCTGTGACCACCCATTTTATGAGGAAATAATCTAGCAAACAACAGCCAGAAATAAAATGGGTGGTCGCCTTAACCTCCTTGTCATTGGAGTGTCCTGAGCTGTACAATGTACTTAGCAACAGTGCGGCCTTACACTCCCTTTTAAAAGCTGTGCTGTGAGAACTTCACTGTGCTTTTCAAAGTACCTATAAAACGTAGGAAGGGCTTGGGGGAAAAGATTTGCTCCCACCATAAATCAAAAGTGAGCAGACAAAGGTCAAAATACCAAAAGCCACAAGAACATTAACACTTAGGATATAAAGATTTCCTAAGAAACTAATGCGTGCTCTTTCCCCAGATAAAGCAGACACCTTATCTTGGGCAGTTTACAGAATGGAGCCAAGCTACACAAGTAACCACTTAACTAAACCAAGGCCTGGATCTTTTAGCAGTCTGCAGTCATTAAAGCTCTCGGAAAGTCTCCCAGGAGCCAATATGCTTGCTTAAGTATATGCTGTAAAAGGTCCCTGAGATTTACAAGGAACTGCTCCATGCTAAGCTAGGCACCATCTGATAAACAAGCAATTTTAGCTTCAGGCTAAACGATGCTCTTTGAGGCTTTGATTTACAATGCTGCAGATGATATATTTGTAGTTCTAGGATAGGTTCTGCTGTGGACCTGCTGTGATTACTCATCCATGAACTAAGTTAGGGCTCAGATCTTCAACTAGGAGGTCAGAAAATTGTCAGTGGAGCAAGAAATGCTTGATAAGGTTTATTTAGATGCTAACCACATTAAAAAAAACTTAAATTAACCAAAGCGAGGTGAACAATTCTTAAGCTTTCTAGGGAACAAGCCTGTGTTTTTTCCTCTTTTTTTTGAGTGAAAAAGATATGAAAGTAACTCCCAAATTGACTTTCTAGACTAATTTTACTTTCATTAGGCTATTTTTTTTGAAAAGAGGGATGCATTTAACATCTTAAAATAGAAAATCCTAACTTCTATTTTATGAAATTTCTCAATCCTGTTATACTCCTCTCTAACATCTGAAAAACAACTTTGAAAGAATCAGCACAAGAGAAGTCACATAAACTTCAAAAAATTAGATTAAACCCAGGCAGCCTTAGGGGAAAGAGCAAGAAGGAAAGGAAGCAGAACCAACATTTCAGGAATGTGTGGCTTTTGTAATTTTTTCAGTGATCCCAGACGTGTGGGCCTAATCCTGCACACTGCTGGGTGTCTCCTGAGAAGTGGTGAGTTGTCTCAACTACTGTTAAAGATGGAATTTTTTAAGCATTCCTTTAACTTTGCTGTCAGGAATACACAATTAATGGATTATAAAAAAACATTATTTTAACCTTGCTGCTACATGTAGTAGGATTCTTTTTTTTTCTCCAGAAAAGAGTACAGATCAAGTATTTTTAAAAACAGGTTAAATGTGAAATTTTAGCTCAGAAAAAAACCCCTATATTTATTGCTTTTAAATGGAATTTATGTGTTCTGAAATTCTTTTCTGCAATACTAACCGCTGATCTTACCTAAATAATATGCCACTGGAAAAGCCTGGAAAATGTTGGGGTTTTTTTGTCATCATGAAAGCTGTAGACAAACTTTTAAAGCACACCTAATTTTTTGCTTCTTTTTCTAGGTTGTTTTCAAGTGCAGACCTTAGACTTTTGAAAACTGTGAGTTTGAAGATTTTCAGAAATGTTTTGCTTTTAAAGCCTAGTTAAAAAAAAAAATCTTTTAAATACAGAATTTTGTTTCACTTTGAATCCTTGGTTCCTTTAGTTTGGTCCATGAAGCCCTCTGCCTTAGAAATGCAGCATGCCCTGAATTCTCTCCACCTTGGCTTCCTGCAAAGTTCAACTGAATTTATATTGAAGTTTATAAATCATTATGATTTCATAAAGCAAAGAAGGCTTTTATCACACGAACATATGACTGAAATCAAACAAAACATGTTTCACAAAGCCTCTGGGACTCAGCACTCACAGAAGGGGACGTTGCCAGCTGTACTTGGGGGAAATAAATAACAAGATGTTTTCATTTTTAGCAAATACTGTGCAGAGTGTGCATGTGACAGTCAAGATACTCAGGTAATATTATCTTGTGTTGTATTAAATGGCATCCATGAAATTCAGAGATGTGGCACTTATATAAATATCAGATTATAGGCAGTGTCCAGAAATTGTTGAGAATTACAGTTGCAGTCACATAAGTAGCAATAACTGGAGTTAAAGCTCCAAAACCATTATCTTTACTCATCTTTCTTATTATGAACCACTATCTTTACTTATTTTCTGCAATGCACTTTTTTTAGATTCAAATTAAGAGTATGATATTTTGGCTGGAATCTCTTAGTACCTTTAGGTCTGGCCTGTGAACCTAAGAATCAATGTAGGAGTTTTTCTTAAGTTTTTTAATTTTTTTTTTTTTTTTTAATATATGCTTTTTGAATGCCAGCTGGCTCATGCCACCCCTTAAGTTACAGGAAATACCCTGCCTTTTTTCTGCTCACAATTTAGATACAACTAATTAAGTCCTGCATTTTCTGCAGATATGCGTGTGACATAGAACAAATTGTGGAGTGAGTCTGATAATGCAAATATCTTACAGAAAGGTTCTACTTCACAAATCTCCCTATTAAAATTTGAACAATTTCAAGAAAACTTCTACTTTCAACTGTTGTTTCAACAACTCAAACACTGGGCACTGGCTACTTTCTAGAGGGTATGCTTGTGTCACTCCTAGTGACATCAACAGGGTTCGAGGATCAGCAAATGAAGTCCATATCTATCTTTAAGATATATAATGTACAAAATACAATACCAAGGTCCAATTGGCAATGTGGAAGGTCATTTAAAAGGTGCTTAACTTTCTAAGTAGTGTGTAGGAAGAGTGTATGGTTATTTTTTTTGTGTGTGTTTCAAGGCTTTACATAAAATTAAATATAACTTTAATGCCAGAAATACTATTAGGAAAATAACAGCATAAAAGTCATAGCTTTTACTGTAATAGATTTTTTGTTTATTCTTTAATTGAGAAAGACTCCATGGGAATTTGTTTTCCAAGAGTATCGTAAGTTACAAGTGAGTCTCTAGGATGAAAGACAGAACCAGTGGAAGCTTGCAGAGCCACGCTGTCACGCAGAGCAGGCATTGGAACAGCTGCAGGAAGGCTTTGTGAGCACCTCCACTGCACAGCTCAGAGTTTCAGCCGGGAACCATCACTGCCTTAAAGCCACGTGGTTTCCAGTCTCTCAAGGCACAGAAGGAGTGGTGCCAGCAGGGAGGAGACAAATTAGGCTGACAGCAGCCTGGCTGGAGTGGGTGCAGGAATGACGAGATGCATCCATTTGCATCCTGGCTGTGAGCATGGTCTATCCCAGCAGCCATGAGTAGGTGAGAGCAGGTCTCGAGTTGCCCACTGCTGATCAGAGGAGCTCACAATAGCTCATTCGAGTAATGAGAAGAGGCAGAAGCCCTCTAGCTGCATGGACAGGGCATCAGCAGAAATGTTTGCTTCCCCTTTTATTCTGGAGACATAAAAGCCATCGTGGCTTCTGCAGGCTATTTATATTGTTTTTCTTGACGAAGACCCTCTCCATCCAACATCAGAATATTGGTTGGTAAACCAAGGGTGTGCAGTTTTCCCTTTGCTCTGCTTGTGGGGCTTTCTGACCCATGGAGCTTGGTCTTTGAGATCCTCTGGCCTCATTTCAACTGTCAAGGTCGTATGAATGTGGAATCTGAATCCTCATGAATATCATTATGCCCCAGAATTTTCCCAAATTTTGCATGCTGGGACCTTTTCAGATCCTTTGCAAGGCTACTTATCTCGAAAAATAAAATAAATTGGTAAATCTCTCTGCCAATTGCAGAATATAGAATCTAGGCAGCTCACAAAAAATGTGAAAATATGCAAAGTAAACAGATTGTTTCTGACAGTAACAACCCTGCAATTGCATAAAGCATCATCAAATTGCAACCTGCACGTATTAAGCTTTGAGAACAACTGAATTCACAGTGACACATTCTCAGCTCTTGAATTCATTATCACACCTGCTCAGCTTGGAGATTTGCAGTATTGTACCTTGTTCTAAAAGGTGGTCTCCAATGGAGCACTGTATTATCAATGTAATCTCATTTGGGTTCAATTTTATGAATTTCTCTGTGAGCTGTACAGAGAATTGTAGTGAGGGCAGGGCAAAGGGGTACCATAAAATGGTAAACATGTGCAAACTCTTCTGTGGGTGCTGGTTTCTGCAAAGATGTTCATAGCAGGACCATGAGTGCTCCTGAAAGGAGACTGTGAAGGGGCAATGTGCTGCAGAGCCATTAAATCATGCTCTAACTCTGGTTGGAGAGAGCCCAGCTGAGCTGATCTGCATGCGCCTTCCCCTCAGTGATTTTAACAGTTTACTTTACTATGCAGAAGTTTCTAGGAGAAAAACAAACCCAAAGCTAAAATCTAATTCACTGGGAAAATGATAATAACTAATCACCAGATAATGAGCTTTTTAAAACAGAAGAAATAAATATTAGCCCCCTAATAAACACATTTTCATCCAAATACAAAGAAATACAAATTTTATGATAAAGCTACAGTTTTGACTCTGGACAATGTGCTGAGAATTCTTTAAATCAAAGTGCTAATGGATACTGTTGCAGGTATTTTTAATAGTTTAATATATTAATGTGCTGTAGAATTTTAAGGTATTTTTAATTGCCATGAGTTCTCTCTGTTATGCCAGATATCTTATGGAAGTATTTTCTCACTTAATGTAACAAAATGTGTATATGCAGACTTCTATTTGATGCTTGTCAGTAGATGTCATCAATGTGTATATAAATAATTTTTAATAGTTGTCTCTTCCAGAAGTAGATAATGTTGTTATGATTAGAATATGAGGGGTCTCCTGTAATAATATTTATTTTAGGTCAGAATTAAAGTTATCCTATGATGCAATACATTCTTTGTAAAACAAATGCATACTCAAGCAGCCCACAATTTATTGTGTATTTATATCCATCTTCTTGATTTTATATAATTGATACTTGGAGACAGATGGTATACTTAGGAAAAACACTTTAAGCTGTTAAAGATTTTCATTTTTGTTTGTTTGGTTTCACTCTGATGTGTTTATTTACCCATTGCGAGTCTTTATTTCTCACAGATGTACAACAGCACAATTTCCCAATAACAAAACTATTTCCTTTCATGAACGGTTCCATGCTATTAGAGCAAACAGCTGCTGAAGCCAATACTGGCTGGGAACTGACAGACGTAGTTCTCCAGCACAAGGTCTCTCAAGGTCTTGCAGAAGTCACCCAGCCACCTCCTGGAGGGGACACGAATTCAGGGAGCTCTTGCACTGCAGGTACACACGTGAGCAGAACGAAAGCAGTCACCTTCTGTCATTAAAACAAACAGCTCATGGCAAAGCACTCTCTGCTGCTTCTTCCACTCTTTCACACGCTTACAAGTCTGGAAATTAGCTAATTTGTTTTGATTAAAAAATCAAAACTTCCAACAAATTAGAAAAAGAAAAAAAAAGAAAAAGGATTTGAAGACTTCTCATCCTTATTACAGAGAATATCACAGTGCTATAGTTTTATGTTTTCAGTGCATGAAAAGTATCTTTTCATTACAGAGTGTTTTGGTTAGATTTGTCCTAACTTTGTCTTTTTAAACAAAACAGAGTGGTTGGAGAATCTTGGAGATGAGGACTTTGAAGTCAGAGGAGTTTCCTTGGAGGAAACTATATATAACAAGGTGAGTTATAAAGAGAAAAATATATCATAGAATATACTGAGTTGAAAGGGACACACAAAGAGCATCCAAGTCCAGCTCCTGGGCCTGCACAGCACCTGATATCATGAAGATAATGTATTTCTATTATAGTCACAGAAAAATATGTAATGAGAGCCAAATATCCCCTTCTCTACCCAGCCTGTGGCATCTTACTAATCAGATATGAATCATTATGAATTCAGTATTGTAACTGAGATAATTCAGCAGTGAGATAAGGGTTGTTTAAAAATTGTGTTTGAAGGCAGAATCCTGCCTGTTTAAGAGGTGAACTTAAAGAGAACAACAAAATCTTCCTCTCAGCTAAAGAAAAGTGGCACAGGTGTGGGCAGGAGGGCTCAGCAGCCCAAGGGATGTTGGAGAGCAGCTGAGTGTGTGGCAGGGCAGCTGTGCTGAGTTACCCTGATCAGGAGCTGTGGGAGAGCTAGAGAAGGGCTGGATTGTTACTTTGGTCTGGTTTAGCTTGGCATTGCTCTGGGTGTGATGGGTTATGTCTCCACTGGTTTCCAGGTATTTGCTTACTTTAAGTCTGCTAGTGTGGTGTGGGTTTGATTTTTGTTTGATAGCTTCACTGTGGTAGTGGCTGTGACGGGTACTTTGCTTAAAACCTTTCATTTTTTTATTATGGGGTGGGCTTGAGAGGCTGTGTCTCTTCTGGAGCTGCTGGAAGAAGAGTGGAAATATGTGCTTCATCCCTCAGGAGATGTCTTGCTTTACTTTCTGTCTTGAGCACCTTGTAATTCATAGAGTCATAGAATGGTTTGGGTTGGAAGGGAACCTTGGAGATGTCTTGTTCCAACCTTGCTGTTGTGAGCATGGGTGCTTTTCCTCTTAAACCCCTGTCCAACTTGGCCTTCAATGGTTCAAAGAGTGAGGCATCCACAGCTTCTCTGGGTTACCTGTTCCTGTGCCTCACCCCCCTGATAATAAAGAATTTCTTGCTAATTTTTTACCTAAACCTCCTTGTTTTTTGTTTAAATCTGTTACACCTTTTCCTATCCTTCATGCTCTTATTAAAAAAAAAAATAAAACAAACAAAAAAACCCAAAAAACCCCCAAACCAACCCCTCTTCATTGTTCTGGTAGACACCCTTAGTAAGGTGCTATAAGGTCTCCTTGGATCTTTATCTTCAGCCTGAACACCCTTAACTCTCGATGTGTTTCTGTAACTGTTGCTTTGTAATATACTTTTTAAAGTTAGTTGAGTGCTGTTGGGTGGGAACCAAGTGCAGCATTTCTGGAAAATCAAAGCAGTGTTTCTGTTGTGATGCCTTGTTGTGACTCTGTTACTCTCATCGTAGAGTTGAGACCAGCTCTCAGAGAAATTGAGGTGAGACTTGACTGACAAAGCTCAGTGAAATCTCATTGCACTGTGTGAAGTAAACCTATCAGGGAGCAAAACACAGCTGCTCTAAGTGATGGTCATTATGGTCATTAGAAATGAAGGCAGCTGTTTCCTTGCCAGTGTAAGTTCACAGGCTGCTTTAGGTCCAAGGGTTGAAACTGTCCCTTTGTAGCTGTGTTTGTGCTGAACTCTCTGCCAGCTCAGCAGCTGTGTGTGGGTACAACTCTGCCTTCTGCTGCAGACGAGGGAAGCTGTAGCTTGTGCTGACGGAGCTCAGTGTGGCTGTGAGTAGGAGGTAAAGACTCCTGGGGCCAGGGTTGTTTCCACTGTCTTTGCTCCAAGTTTGTGCTGAATTATCCATGTCAATAACTGGCTGCCAGTTGTCACAGTGGAGAGAATTCCCTGTGTTGCTGAGGTATAAGTCTAGTCACATTTCAGAAATGGCAGTTCCTCTTAAACAGAGTGTGGAAGGCCTGTGTGCCCTTCCCCTCCTCCCCTTATTGTATGTTACTGTTACTTTGAATATTCAATTTTTTTTTTTTTGATACCTAGCAGAAAGAGCCACAAAGAAGGAAAATGGGAAGCTCATGTGGGTGACATAAAACTCCCATCTGGCTACCAGGATAACAAATGAGGTGAGTAACATATTCTAAATTCTTCTGCCTTGTATTTACCTAGAATTTCTGCTGTAAGTTATAAAAAAATACATCAAATATATCTGTCGTTCATGAATGCATAATTAAAAAACTCTTTCTAAAGGAAACTCTGATATTTATTTTTCAATGACTATAAATTTTTACCTTCATAGTCTTTAGAAACACAAAAGCAGAGTTAAATATGTGGTCCTGCATTTCATCAGTGAAAAGAAACTGGTCTTTTCAAATGGGGAAAATGGAGAAGGTAGCAGAGGGGAAAATATGCAGACATTGAAGAGCTGGTAGGAAAACAAAATTAACTGTATAGAAAAGGAGAAAGAAGCAGAGAGGAACAGCTCTGAAAAGGACATTTACTGAGTAACTACAGGAAGACAAAACTTGAAAGAACAAACAGAAAAGCAAGAAATGAGAGAAGAGTTGTGGTCACTTTTCTCCTCCTGCTGTCAGGGCACAGGAGCTCTGCAGGGGAATCACCAGCTGTGCGTGCAGAGGGGTGGCCTGGCTGCCTCCTTGCCCTTCTGTGCTCTCCTCTGAGCAACCTTGTCCTTGTCATGCTGAACTCCCCATTTGCTCCTGGGGCTTTATTCCTACGTGTGTCCATGTCTGCTAGGGGAGCACCTGGCAGGGCAGGCTTTCACCGTGTTCCTCTCCTCCCCTCCTCACAAGTTTTTAACAGTGAATAAAAGTCAAAAAGAAAATGAAAGCCAGTGATGTCTTAACCATTACTATAAACAAATGCTGAATTATATGTTTGCAAATGTCTGGATTTTCCTCACAGTAAACTTGGATGGCAGAAATGAAAAGCTGTGAGTGGGTTCTGCTGTTGTTGAGGTGGACTAAACAGGTTTTGGTAAAGATTTTTCCTCTCTGCACTGACACTCTCCGTTTACTTGCGGGTTTTGTAGGTTTTTTTATCAAAGTTGCAGAGAGCTGTACAATAAGTATCTAAAGAAAGTTTTTTCTCTTGCTGATTGATAAATGTTAGAGTGAAGATGAGGTAACAATAAGAAGCAATATTTACAGAACACCTAGGGAAATTACGTTAATTTCTACTGGGGCGTTGTGCAAAGCTGAGTGCAGACTTGTATTCTGGTCTTCATTCTTGTTATAATTTTCTTATGTTTGTCAGGAGTGTAAAATTTACTTATGGAAAAGGTTTTTATTTTTAAATGTGATTAGAAACTGAGTATGTCCATAATTCCTTATTTAAAATGAAAAAATGCATCGTACTTCTTTGAAATATTTTCTTCTTCGGAGGAAGAGGATTTAATTGCTGCTCTTAGAATAAATTTCTAGTTTTTTCAAGGTTCTGACTGGCCTGACAGCAATCTGTTCAATCAACAATATGAAGGCAGATTGTACTCCTCAAAGAGTGAGGGAAGTATGTCTTTTCTGACTCTTAATGATAGCTAGTTTATATTGATCGTCCAATATGAATTCAGTAGAGGATGTGATGCTATTTTATTATTGGAAGATCTGCTAGGGTTGCTGTTTGGTTTTCTTATATTTTCTCTAATGCATAATCTCAGAACAGGCTTAAATAATGCCAAGAAAAGGTTTTGAGTCTTGGACTCCGTACTGGGGGAGGAGTAGTCAGAAATAACAGGATCAAGTCGTCAGTGTGAACCTGAGCGTATTTGAAAAGAGGTCTCAGCTCCCCTTTCTTTGCTTTCCTTGAAAAGATTTATCAACAAAAGACCTCAAACTCTGTGCTTCCTTCCTGCTAATTCTACCCCTGGCAAAGTCAGGGCAAATTGACATCAATTACATAACTTGAAAATTGAAGTCCTTGTTTCCAGTAGGTAGTCTTACACTTTCTGGTGAATTTTGGGTGTTTAATGCTGAGGCAGTTTAGATGCTTATGCATACACGTTTTTTACATTTGAAGTGTATTGCTGTCATAAAGAATGAGGAAGAGGATCTGTAGAAGAAGCGTAGAGAACCCCACACATCTTTTATAGGTCAGAGGAAGGTGGAGTGGGCAGGTGGAGTTTAGTGGAGAAGCCCTCGAGTCTCACAGCTGGATACCAGGCTGTACAGTCCAGAAATAAGAGAAGTTATGCCCTCAGCTTGGCTCCTGTTGCAATTTGAGGATCATTCCTGCATCTGATTTTCAAGTAATTGATGTTAATGACAGTAATTGCTAGCAATGGGCCAAGGTTAATTCTGCAAACCAGTTGTGATTTCAAGGATCTTGAACTGCAAATATCTCCTTGAAGGTATTGATGAAGGAGGGACTCTTTTTTTCAGGTATTTTATGTGAAATTCTACTCAGAAGAAGAATCTAGGAGAGTTTTGGGTGTTATCAAGTACTAAAGTAATATTTCTACTTAGTTGAACAACCAGAAAAACACCAAGAATGTGTCAGTGTGTTCAGTTTTTAGGTGGTGGCTGAATTTTTTCTTACAAAGCAGAAGATTCTTGGAGCTTTGAATGTATGACTTTGGTAGTAGTTTAGACAACTTTGCAGCTGCATATAGAGCAATTTTTCAGCTTAAGGTAGATGTGCTTTAAGTAGCTACAGGTCTGTCATGTGCTATGATTCAATGTGTTTTAGTAAGCTGTAACGTACAATCAGTCATATTTCAGATGAATTGCTCAATTAAATTAGTAAAAATGCACACACATTGCACTTAGTTATTTTAAAATAGCATGATGTAGAAATAACCCAAGCTAGTCTCCTGTATTACCTGCCTTATTAGAGTAATAATGTGCAGATCTTCTTTGCACTATGGTTGCAAACCCTTCTTGACATGTAAATTCACTCATGTTCTGCATGCTTCTATTGATTTTTACAGAAGAGAATTGGTTTGTTTGACCTACCTTACTTTGGTTTTTTATTTTTTCCATTTTCCTAAGGAAATCAATATAATAAAGTAATTCTTTCCTGCTATCCTCTTCTTCACTAAGCTCTTCTGAGAACAGTCAGAAAATGTCTCCCCTTCAATTATTTTAGACTTGTTTGCATTAAATCCTTTCAAAGGAATCCATGTAAGAGTGCTGCTTTAATAAGGATGTCTTCCTGTGATATAAGCTAAATAAAATTTTACATTTAAGGTGAGTAAGAACCAGTTATGGAGAAAATTGTTCAATATATGTTCCATCCTAATTTCATTTTCCATGCAAAGCCTACTCCAGCTCTAAAGTAAGATAGGAGTTTGATGATACAGCATGCATAATTCATGGGTTTGGCCCTCTGTCTGCCCTTCTTTTTCTGGAATACTACATATTTAGATTAGGTAAACTTATTCTTGTATCCTATCAATACAGTTTGTTTTCAAGCAGTATAATGCCACATACAGTGTTGCACCTGGAGAGAGAGAGACAGGCAGCTGGAGCCTCAGTTTGCAGAGCAGGCTGTTTTCTCCCACAGAGTGCATTGGTCTCATTTGGACGTTCACCTCTGCTTCATCCTGGATATCATCTACTGATGACAGAAGGAATGGGATGCTTTGCACCACCCTGGCATTATTAACTTGTATTTCTGTGGCAATACAGTGGCAGCAATGAAAGTACCAGTGGGTGCACAGTGTATGAAGCACTTTCTTGATACTCACTGCATGTGGTTTCATCCAGAGTCCATCTCAGTGTGTTTTGAGCTCTTCTCTTCTTTGTGCTGTTACTTATTATCATTACTATAAAATATTTGTAAGTGTATTTTTGATTTTAAATCTCGTAGACCTTCCAGGCATTAGTTTAGACTAATGTGCTCTTGAACTATTGAAAATGTGGCCGGTCAAATATGATTTGCCAATGAAAACTGGCAAAATTTGACATTGCCCAATGTTTCCAAATGACCTTCTTGCTCTTCATAGTCTTTGAGTGATCTGGAGTTGTATTGAGCAGAAAAGCTCTCCTTGTGTTAAATTTGGTGTCAGATGTTACTTCAAAAATCAAATGTGGCCATGCAAGGTGTTACCATACTAAAGAGAAGTAGTTGAATCTGAATGTGTCTGAAAATAAATGTTTACAGCTAAATTACCTCTTTGAAGTCAAAGCCTAAGATTATATTTGCTTCAATAATAACAATAGGTTGTAAGGAGACCAAAGTAAACAGTGGACTCTTAGTTTTGGGAATTCAGATGCTGACCTTCATTTTAGATTCAACTCTTAATAATGTTGTTCACACTTTTCAGAAGATTTACAAATTGGTTTTCTTTTTTGGAAAAATCACTATTGGAGTTTGCATTTATAAAAACATCTTTGAAATCAGCTATCCTGCATTTTTCACAAAGGGAAATAATTCATTAAACATCAACAAACTTTCAGTAGTCTATTTTTAGTGTGATTTTCTGACATCACATGGAAGTAACTGAATGCTTTGTTTAACCTAAATTTTTTTAATTGGAAGGAGCTTTGCAGAATCCCCAAACTGATCCCTTATAGCTTTGAAATGGCAGGATTGAATACTATTGATATGTAATATTGCCAGTCTGGCATCTAAACATTATGTTCTCCCAGTCAGGAAATTAAAATTCAATTTATGTAGTTATATTTAAGACGGTCTTTTGAGCACTATTGGGTAGCCCTTCAACAAAATAATAAAATTTTAAGTTTAGAATAACTGCAGTAGTTACCACTTTCCCATATTGAATCTTTAGGGGAGAAACCAAACTACTCAAGTAATTGAATATCTGAAGCTCTGCCTTAGAGGGAACAGTTCAGATTCCTCCCGTTGTCTGCAGTGGGGTGGGGAGGCACTGATCATGCTGCCTGACTGCAGTGCCTGATCAGAACATGGGGCTGAGCTTCAGGGCTGGAAATGAGTTTGTGCAGATGCACCTGCAAGGTGGAATGTGTTCATCCAAGTGCATTTCCAAATGTCTCAGAATTTGCCTCCTCTTGAAATTTAGCCTTAGAGAAAGAAAATTAAAATCAAGGAGTATTCCTAAACCTATAGAACAAATAAATACCTTTTTCCCATGCCCAGATACTGTAGTTGCTCTGAGGCTTGGATGCTGCAGTTGGAGACTTGAAAACGCTGTGGAGATTTTTTTCTACTCTCAAATGTGGTATTTCCCTTTATCCTTCTGAAAATACTTGCTGAAAGACAGGAATTGGTCCCTGATGGTTAATTTACTGTCACAGACAATTCAAGCCCATCCTTCCCAAACAGATTTTATTTACCCATACTATTATCTGGAAAGAATAATACTGTGAGTGCTACTTCTGTCAAAGGTCCTCTGCTTCAGTATAGATCCAGAGTCTATCAATTTGTCTTGGAAGTTCCTACATGTGAGTGTTGTTTGTTATCTTGTCTGCAGTGCCTTAACTGTCTCAGAAAGTGCAATAATTGTTTACTCTGTAACTGCATAAACAGTTTGGATGCGTTATGTGTTGCAGCTGTCTATTTTAGATCTCAAGATCCAAATTTCTGGTGTTATCTGCTGTGTAACCCTTTCCTACTGAGGTCAGGATTGTGGCTGTGGACTTGTTGTTGTGGATTCTGAATTCCATGAGCCGGATTGTGGCTCTGCTTCCTTGTACTTGGAGTATTTTAACTAAAGAATGATTTTCATGCTCCATAATAGAAATCCAATAGGCAGAGAGAAGCTTAAGGGTATAAAATACACTGTTTAAGCAATCCTTCTCAAAGATACTGCCTTCATCATAGGTGCCTAGAGTAAATCTAGCCAAAGTACCTCTGAGAAGAGGCAAAAGTGATGGGTCACTAAATCTTAGTGAGTATGCACTGAAAAGCTGCTAATAAATACAATTCCTAGCTGCCATCATAGTGTAAATATTAAAATCTAGATTTTCCATGAATTTGCCTTTTGAAAAACATCTTCCTGCTTATTTCAATCTCTTCCCTTCAGCATTATACCTCTAATCAGAAAGCAAAAAAGACAAATCAGGTTTACAAAGGGGAAGAGAAACATTGGGTTTTGTGTGGGAACAATTAGAGACTGTAAATGGAGAAAGAATTCACCTCATCAGTCAAAGATGAGTGTGTTGGAGGAGCTTGTTCTCTGCAGCAGGAGAGGAAAAGATCTGGGACAGTGTCTGTGTGTGCAGGTGTGCCTCTGCAACACAAGTTAATCTTTAGAGTTATAATTACCACTACTTGGGTAAACCTGTTTTTTTCCCATCCCAAACTGCACATTTGCGTACCACATAAATTCAAAAAGAAGGCATCAACAATAACAAAATAAAAATAAATATATTTTTATTGAAGAAAAATGCTAGGAAGGTGAATTCCTTGCTCTATAGTCGCTTGGGCTTTTAATGTGCCACTTAGCAGTAACAATGGGATGTGCCTTTAGCTTTTGGAGTCCCAGTCAGAGGTTTTGCACTGGGTCCCCTTTGTTCTCACCACGGTGAGGGACTAAGAGTGGAGGGAGAAGGACTGCATCCAGCTGCTGGGGTTGCTGTAGATGAGTGAGCTCTGGAGTGAGCAGAAACCTGGCTGCCTCTGGTGTTAGTCTGGAATATAAACTGTGCTCGGTTGGTAGGCTTGGATGATGACTCTGTATTGTACCTGTGGTGCAGCTTGCAAGGGCTTTTGTTTCCTTTCAAGTATTTTATTCTGCGCTCCTTGAGTTCAGCAGCGTGTCTCCTTACATAGAAATCACTGTCATAGTTGGAGACAGGCAGTTGCTGAATTTAGTATTTTGTAAAGACGATAATGCTAAGTATAAATAAAAATTCAGCATTCCAGGCAGTAATAGAAGCAATTCTTATATTCTTAATGTACTGTAGCATTTTTTAATGGTTAAAAAAAAAAATTCACTATGTCTCCAAGTAGGTTCTGAATGATAGTAGTCTTAGTTGATTGCTTCTTTGACATCCAAATGACATCCTGTGTTGCACGTTCATAATTTAAAATATGAAATGTGTTGCAAAGGAGAGAATGGAAGCTGGAAAGAATAGAAATAGAATTTGGAGTTGAGTATATAGCTTTTCACAAAAAAATTTAGCAAGAAATAATGCATACATTCCTAGTCTTTATATTTACTTGGTACATACACAACTAGAAATGAATGTATTATATCATGTTGTGTATGTTCTTGTACGTGAAATGGAAACCTTAAAAAGTTGTCAATCATTAAATATATAGAGTGCCTATTTTAGGCCAGTAATAATATGTTACAAAAACAAAGTATTCAATTTAGCTTTAAAGACCAAGCCTGTTTTTAATTTAACTGTGAGTGGTGGAGATGGCCCTTGATGAATTGTAGAACAAGCTCTTCCCCGTTATGCCTGTAATCTCTACTTATGTAAACTTCCATTTGCAAACTTCATATTGCCAATTGTTGCTAGCTTAATGATATTGGCTAGGGATATTTATGTTTTGGATATATTTTATTTATACTAGAATTTATTTTGGTATAGGTGGAGTTAAGGGACCCCTGTTTATAATATGGACCAATAGAGACTTCTGCAGAAACTAGGTGGATAATATCTTGTATTATCCTACATTACACTCCCTAAATGGAGACCCAGGTTTTTGAAATAGTTGCTGGGGCATTTGGTGGCATCTAAAGAACTGCTGAAGTAGTTATTTCTTACATCCTTCTGTCCATCCCTGCTTGCCTAGAGCTGCCAATTACCTGCTTAAGAAAAGTGATTAGAAAACTTGTATATTCAAAGAAAATTTGGCTTTCATATCTGCACATCTTTATATAGTTATACCCATGTGTGATTTTAATGCTTCTCCATGAAAGATGGAAGAACTTGATTTCATATTCTTGATATCCATTTTTAGCCTCACTGTATTACTATTCAATCCTTTTTGTCTGATTGCTTGTTCTTTACTCCTCCATATAAAGGTTCAAAAGTGGCTGTAGTTTAGCAGCCATTTCTCCTTTGCTCCATGTTTTCACTTTAAGTAGTTCAGCCATAGGTTCTGTTAGAACACTCTCTGAGCTCCTGGAGCAATGAAGAGAGCAAAAATCTCTTCTGGGAGATGTTTGCTCTTCGTGATTTACTTTGTCTTTTTCTTATAGTCTTTTGTCTGTAGTTATTAATTATAGTCAGGGCAACATTTTCAGTGATTAATTGACTTTTTAAAACAATAAGGCTGCTTAATAAGCGAAACACAGTGAAAACTTCTATTTTTGTGAGCCCTTCTTTGGCGAGAAAGCTGCTATGCACACCAGAAATTTTAGTGCTTTAAAATGAGGGGAAAATTTCTCATAGATATCCAGTGTTTAGAGTAATAAACGACTTGTTTTAACAATCCCCCCACTCCAGTATTAACATATTTTTACTTCAGCCCTTGATTAAAACTTGCATATACTGGCATCCTCTAAACAGAAAGGGGATAAAATGATTGACTTGGACTCACTAGTGCTGGGAGGAGGAGATAAGATTTACGGCCTTGCATGACAGCCGCCTTCAAAAGGAAAGGAATGATAAACTGCAGAGGGAAGAGGGATGTGATCAAGCCAATTCATTCCTAATTTTACCACTGGAATGAGTTCAAACCGCCAAATTAATGTGCAGCCCCCAGTGTTTGCCCCTCTCCAGGTTGTGGTGTACTCCGGGTGCTTTTTGAATACTATTGACTTCCATTGCTTGTATAAGAGATTCTTACGATAATTTATCCAAAACCGTCTTTTCAGGTGTCTAGATGTACCGTCAATGTATTAATGTTTTCAAGATTGTGCACAGACCTTGCCAGCCCACTGGGGATTGGGTAGGGTGGAATGGTCTGCAGGGAGTGCTGGCTGAGTGAGCTGAGTCACCAGATCAGTGTTTCCATGCCAGACTCTCCCATTCTGCCTGCATGCTTTCTCCATGGGATGGACCAACACTACTGATGTGTCTCGCTAGTTGAAGGACTTGTGCAGTTCTTGAGGAAGTATCACTTTAAAATTAAGTTCTTGAAATGACTGCCATTTATATACAGCGTAATTTTCTCTGGAGTACTTCTTAGTCTTTTATTTTTTGATGTTTTGGATTTTCTTTCAGCTCTTTTATTTCCCTCTACCAGATATTCTCCTCTGCATCATTTGTTTCATCATGTTCCTTCTACTTCCATAACTTTTACCTGGGATACAAACATAATACTTCAATGTGACATCATGAGTCTTGGAAATCAGGCAAAACCAGTTCCATTCTCTCACCTTCAAACTCTAGCTCCTTGTGATGGCCCTGCTTCCGTTAAAGAAGCCTCGATGACATTTAGCATATCCCTGGCTCTATCACTTAACCCATCTTGCATTACTGCTTTTTTGTCTGATACCGGAAGGGTGCAATGAGAGGGTTATGATGTTTGTATTGATGGAGATATTTAAAGTGTCTCCAACACAGTTAACAGCAGGGTTTATGCCATTTATCCTGAAATTTACCTGTAAGCCTGTATGTCAGCCAAAATGAATCTCTTCATAATAGGGAAAACGAAGGCACTAAGCATCTTGCATATTGCCTGACCTACACCTTTCTCACTGATGGAGCTGACAGGTCTTTCCCAGGAATGCAACAGGGGACATTATTTGTTTCCTTGAGTGCTTCTTGTAGCTTCTCTGGATCTTTTCTTACTGATGAGCAAGATAAAACACAAAGACAGCCTGAGTGCATTCTTTAGAAGTCTAATCAGAGATTAAACCAATCAAACTTGATAGACCTTCATAGCCTCTAGCAGAGTAGAGCTTCCCCTGGAAAGCCTTAGTGTAAAACCCCACCTTAATAAAAGCAGATCTGGCTTGACAGGAACAAATGCTTCCACAGTTCTCTGACCATAACCCAGATAACTCTATTAAATAATCAAGGCAGTAAAATGGAAAATGTACTAAGATTTCTGGAGTCACTTGATTTGAATGCGAGGAAAAAAATGCAGGCAAATGAGTTTGTTGATATTACAGTGAACTGCCCTAATTCTACTGGGTTTCTGGAAAGGTCTGTAAATACAGCAGCAAGCATTTACATCCTCTGCTGCTGGCAGGATGAAACTTTCCTACGGGATTAAAATAAATGACAAGTTGCATCACCAGGCAATAATTTCCCTCCCAGGATTGTCCTTGGCATCATTTGTCTGGTTCCTGAAACTAATCAAAGTGTAGGGAACAACAAAAATATCCTTACAGCTGTATCTTTAGCTTCTTGTCTGTAAACTTTCAGGTCATCTGTAATATATTGTAGGTGACACTGCTTATCAATAAAATTGACTTAAGCATCTTAAATCAAAGCCACAATTAGACTAGAACTGGCGTTGCTAATATATGTTAGTAATAGGATGGAAACCTCATTTTGTGAAACAATAATTATTTGTAATAGTTTACAAATTAAACTTTTAGAATGTTATAATTGGTCTAATAATGTACTGTTGTTAATGACTGAAGCAAGCCAAGTTGATCTATGGTTAGGCAATAAAGCTCTTGGAAACAAATGGTCACAATAAATCAGAGTTGTGTAAGCTTTTTTT
Source organism: Bombycilla garrulus (assembly GCA_013400315.1). Lineage (NCBI taxonomy): Eukaryota > Metazoa > Chordata > Aves > Passeriformes > Bombycillidae > Bombycilla > Bombycilla garrulus. The sequence continues at coordinate 1,078,249 of VXBU01004950.1, forward strand.
AAAGTTAAAGCCAAAGGATACTTCCTTAGGAAGGGATCTCGGAGAATATCACTGAAAGTACTTTGTAGATATGATTTAGAGGATGGCTATGTCGAGCCTTCTGCTGAGCATTGCAAAAAGGGATGACCCGTCTAGAATTCTTTTAAAGTTCTGTATCTTGCAGAAAACCTATGTTTAGTGGAAGCAGTACATGTAATGTGAACTGTCTTTGAGATCTTTGGCAGTGTTCTTTTGTAGTGTATTCAGTAACACCCCTCATACATGGAAACACAATCCTCAGCAAAATGAGGAGTCCTGATACAAATAATTTTAATTTTTAGAGTTCCTCTATAATCTGGAGAATAACAATTACTTATTGAGAAAGGGGAGTTATTAATTTGGTTCGATATGTTGTTTGTGGACAATGTCAAATGTTTAATATTAAAGATATTAGTCCTTACTTTCAGCTGATTTAATATTGCCGTGCAAGAGGAATAAAATTCCACTGAAACTCTTCAACATAACCCATTTCTTAAATAACTTCCCTCTACTACAAACTTACTTATTTCTACTATGACACCTTTAGTTTTATATTCATATTACACCTTCCAGTGAAGGATATTAAAAACCCAAGCCCAAACCCTAAAAATGAACAAACAAAAATCCTATAGTGAATTAAAGAGAGATGAGTTATCATTTTATTGAAACAAATAGGATTTCTTTTTCAATTTAAATTGCCCTCTGCATGCTAGCAAAAATATTCCAAATTTTTTCATAAGCCTGAAGGTAAATTACCATGGAGGAGAAAATTTTTAGGAGTGCTATTCATTCCTAATAAAGAAGCTGCAAAACAAATCTAGTAGAAGAGAAATGCTTAGGAGATGAAAAAGCTCATACAGAGGCTGTGAAACACTTGGTGATAGTTGGGAGTTATGAGATGGAAGGAGGAAGGCAACACATTAGTTTGAAGCTCCTTAGGGACTTTAATGCATGCAAATAACAAGGAAAAATAAGAAGCCAAATATACTGAAAGACAAACGTTTTCAGGATTTGTGGTCAATGCCATTTCAGGGAATACTGTGGAAACAATTTCTCTTCTGTAATGCCTGCTTGCTGTATTTCTGACCTAAATTTTTATTTTTACATGCAACAGACTTTTGGCTGATCACTCAAAATATTTAGTTGCAACACTCTTAAGTCAGACAGTTGTGTTGGGGTGTTAAAGTTGTTACAAATCTAGATTGGTTCAGGAACCCATAAACAATCATCTGGGTCTGACCAGTGGCCCGTTACAAGCACAAGTCTCTCTAACAGCAGTCTTCACCACTACTGTTGGAGCCACATGGGAAAAAGCTTGGGGTTGAAATGGATAAAAATCAGTTGCAATTAAGCCCACAAATACTGTTTTGCTGTTCTTGGAAATTCTTTGATATGTTTATTGTGAGTTTTGCTAAACCATATTTAGTGTACGCTCAAGAAAAATTTCTTTTGCTTTGGTCAGAGCTGGACCTGTGCGAGGCAATAGTGAGGCTATTCCACAAAGTCATAGTTTTAAAATATAATTCTGTCTCCAAGCCAGAATATACCAATGCTTTCCATTACTATATTGAGAGCAACCCGAGTCTACAGCCTATAGAGGGGATTCCCTTTTCTCTCTGCAGTCTTCATACCAATTTCCTTACCAGTCGTATTCAGCTGCCCTGGAGAAGCATGCCTTGAGCTACCCAGACACCCCTGTTTCTCCTTTGACTTTGAAATTGGGATAAAAAATTCCTGTGCATTCTGAGCTCTGACCTTATAGGATTGACCTAATCCTGCCTTGAAATAAGGGTCAGGAAGGATATGTGTTCTCTATGGGCAGTCAGTAGCAGTTACAGCTAGACAAAACCCAACTTCAATAAAGAGGAATCAGAAAGAAATAAATATCTCATGGATCTGCCATGGGACTTGCAAAGAATTTGCAGGTTCATCTCTGAGCTAGAATGCTAATGCATACAGTATGTTTATCAGCTTTGAGGTAGATAAATGATGGTAGAAAAGTGATGTGAGTACATGGAGGGGGAGTTGGCATATGCTAATTTAATTTTTGTTTAAGTCCCCTTATTAAAATTCAGTCAGGCTCAAAAGCATGGGGAAGGTCTCTACATTTAAAACTAGAATTTATTTCACCAAAAAAAGAAGACATTTCAAACAAACTTCTCGGAGGTAAAAGGGCTGCAGAATGCAGGGAGGAAAGGAGCAATCAGCAGGTTGCAGCTGTTTGAAATGACAGCTCAGAGGATTTACAAATGTAGTTGCTATAACTATATTGCTTGAGTCACAATGAAAAGTAATAGAAGTGCAGTTGTTGAGAGGTGGTGACTAAAGTTGATGGAATAGTAGCAAATTCATTTAAACATACAAAGGATTTTGGAAATGGAGGAGCCACAGAAAAAGGAAATAAAGAAAAATAAATGAGGGAAGCACAGAAAATGGATATAAGAATGTCCCAGGCAGCTCAGGATGAGTTAGATGGGCATTCTAGGGGAGAGTATTTACTGAAATATCAGGGTTATTCATGTGGCTTTGTATGGTGAAGCATATTTTTCACTTTGTGTCGCAGGGAGCAGCTGGGAGCATTTGCACTCATACAAATGACTGCTGCTTGTGCCCGTCTGTAGTGAAGGTTGGTGTTTCTGCGGGGGGAGATAACTTGCACAAGCTGGAGAAGTTACAGCACCAGGCTGAGGTCCAACCCAGTCCTGCAATTGGCTTGTGTATGATGCTTGAGGGCTGTTCCTCTGGATTGTGGAATCCTTCAGCACTTGTTGTGAGTTAATGTTGTGGGTTAATCCTCCAGTAAAAACCACAGGACCCCAGTAATTCACTGGGAGTGAGACTGAGAGCATGTAAGTGGATGTGTTTTGGTAGGTGGCATTGGCAACTCCTGTACTGGGATTGTTCACTTTTGTGAGTCTGCTGAAGGAATGGGGAGAGTCCTCTCAGGAAACCTTGAATAAGATGGCATCATTACAGGTGTCAGTCTCCCAGAGACAGATTGGATTGCATGGGTGTGCCAGAGATGCTTGGATGAAGGAAAATGCAGCACACAGCCTTTGGAGGAGTACAGTACAAAGCGTCGAGCATGGTCATTTCTTTATGTTTTGATAGCCCAGCCTGGAAGTTCTCTGAACATTTTATCACCATCATCTTGGGAAACAGTAGCTCTGAGGGGGACTGTACAAATTCTGTGACTGCCTTAAATTCACTGAAAGGAACTCAGTGAATTCACTGAAAGAGTTTAAATAGCTTCTGTTCAACAGTAGATGAAATAAGTAGAAAGATGCTAGGTTTTAAGTTCAGCAAACTAAAATGACAGCTGTTCTTCAAAAGCCAAGATTGTTACAAGTTTTACATGTCCTCTGTGTGATGAAACTGGAGCACCATAGTGAAAGCAAAGGAAGGAAAAATAGCATACATCATTGACAAGGCCATTATTTTAAGCTGGAAGAACCAGTGATATTTACAGAAGAAATGTGATCAAAACAGTAAGATTATTGTGTGCTGGAAAAGGCAGTCTGAATTTCTTATGTTTTTGTTTATATTTAATTTCTAACAGCATATACTTAATTTTTTCAAATTTGAGTGAAAATACAAAATTAAGGAGCTAAGAAAACGTTGCAGTCAAACCAAGTGTTATCCAGTACTTCCTATTACTCATCCACAGGAGCTCAAAGTATGTAGCCAGCAAGTAGTCTGTGTAGTACCTTGAACTGGAGAAGTTTTTTAAGCCATCCTGCAGAGCACATTTCTTTAGTTTACTGCTCGTGGTTGCACCTTTTTTTTTACCACTATGATGTTTTTCTTTTACATATGTACAGTACACTAATATATGTTACAGAGAGACCTGAACAAAGACCAGGGGATGAATTCTGCCTTCTAATGCACTGCTAATAGTCAGTAAAAGCTTGGAAGTGTTTGATTTTAACACAAAAGCCACTACCTTATAAGCCAATGTGGCACAGTGAGAATTTTTAAGAAATTCTGCAAAATTTCATAATAAAACCATCACTGGTCTGTTCTGGGCTCATCCACAGTGACAAACACAGGATCCAAAATAAGTAGGGGTGGTGTGAAATTGTTAATGACAGCCAAACTCAGCATCTTGATGAGATCTGTTTTCCTTTGTGTCATTGCAAAATTGCTTCTGACTAAAGAAAATCTTCCGAAGATATCTGTGTAAATTAGAACCAGCTCACACCTAGGCTGAAGTGTTCAAAGCACAGTTTGTTACAGCTGTGTGTGCAGCAGCTCCGAGCAAAGTGTTAGATCATGCTCCTGCATTGCTGGTGAAATTGTCACTGGAGTTGTGTTTGGCTGCAGCTGGGTGTGCAGGGGAGATATTGTGCAGCCTGTGGAAATGTCAATTAGCCCAGGAGCCTACAGGAAGCAACTGGCAATGTCATATGCTCAAATTGTTTAAAATTTCAACATTGACAAAACAATAATGAAACACTAATTTGCCATGTGTCTGCACGACTTGCATGGCAGTTTCAAACTCTTGGAGAGAAAAAGCAGCTGGAGATGCTGCAAGTACAGTTTGTGGAGGAGCAGTGAGGGAGAGGTGATGCTGAGAACTGAGCAAAACCAAATCATTTTTGCAAGTGTTCACCTTTTGAAATTAATTTTTACTTTTACTAAAAGGAAAAGAGAGGTCTTGCTCAGATGCAGATTGTCAGTCTAAGTCTGTGCTAGGATGACATTTTGTTGCAGAAATATGAGCATATTTATACTGTCCTAAGTTAACTCACTGGCACATAAATTATTATGCCTAAAACTGGCATATACATTTATTGTAATTTATCTTACTCAGCTAAAATTTTCCTGTAATGGATAGATATGCCAGGAAGGCCAAATCTTCTCAACTGATTTTTACAAGTGGAAAAGACAGAAGAGAAGCCGATGCTTTTGTGTATGTCCTCTGCCTACTCACACCTTTTAGTGTGTCTAGTAGTCAGCACTGGTCTTGAGCTGCTATTTTCCCTAAAAAGAAACTGTGGTTGCTTTTCCATGTCTCTGTGGGTTTCCCCTCTGAAATACTTCCTTGTCTGTACTTTGAAAAATTATTTTCCTAGGTTTATAGTAACGTCTCTTCAGCCCATGTATTTTAGTGCATTGTAGCTTTTCTAACCCTTCTGTCTCTTTGCATCTGCTCCTGCTAAGTGCTTCATTCTGTATTTTTTTTCTTTTTTGATGTGTTTCTGTAGGTTCCTCTTAGTCTTCTTTCCATTGTAGCCCTTTTTTCTTCTCCTCCCAAAGTCACACAATATGTGTGCATGGAAGTATTTCAAGCCAGATTTATTTATGAATTTGCCAGAAGCAGGTATTTATGGGTATTCTCTGTTCTTTCACACAGCTGATGGCTGTTGCTGCTGTGGTTTAGAGCCACAGGAGTGAATGAGTCCTTGAGTGAGTAACTACATGTCACTGTAAAGAGAACAACCCTCATGTACTTCACCCACAAAAAATTCAGAAAACTGGAAACTACATAATAGCAGCTTGCTGGATAACTGGGCCAATTCAAAACTTTGGCACCAGAAGCTTTTTGTAGCCATCTTTGATGTATCCAAGTCTCTCTTGTGTTTCATTCCCAAGGGTATTTGCCTCATAAAAAAGGCAGAGATTAAATGACATAAATGTGTAGAGAAAATATCACCTAGCCAAATTAACAGAGGAGAAAAATCATGTGTTGAGAAAATAATTCTACCACAACCAAACAAGACTATAAAAATAAGATACAGTAGTAACAGCATCAGACTTTCTGTTTAATTTAGAGTCTCTGTGGAGTGGTGCTGAGTAGAAGTTCAGGAGTTACCTAAACAGGAAGGAGACAAAGTGTACAGTGATGCCGTGGCACGCTGAATGCCCCTCTCCTCTCTGCATTGATAACAGGACTTTCTTTCTGACATTAGTTTTAATTGTATTAAAAATTGCCTCTCTAAAAATGAAAATGTGAAAGCTTTAATCCAAATGAGTTTCAAAACAGACAGTTCAGAAACAAGAGATAATTTCTTCCACAAGTGGTAAAACCAGTATGAAGTTATTTGCTTCTTTCCTTTCTCTGTCCCTTTTGCTTCAGTAGGAAAAAGGTTGCTGCACAGGGACTGATGCTGCATGAATACTTCCTGGCCTCTTCCTGTAATAATTCAGTGCCCATCATAGGATTTTTATCTGTAAAAGAAGCTTGATGTGTCGTGTGATATTACTGTTAACTTAAAAGAAAAAACATTTGGCTTAGAAACACTGGTGGTTTCTTTTATAAAACCTCTTTAATAACTGGGTTTTATTATCATGAAATTAAAGGCAAAATAAAAAAAAAAAGAAACAAGATTTCAGCCAGAGCTGAATGGCAGTGACAACTTTAAGTAATGGTACAAAATGAGACATGATTTTCTCAAGGACACCCTGGCTATGAACTTTTTTTTTATTTGCATTCTCCAAAGTGTTTGGGTAGATTCTACAAACATGTCTTCAGAACCAGTCTCTTTTTACTCAAAAATTTCTGGTTTGACATCACTAGATAGCTCGAAGTAGTGAACAATTTATGGACTTTTATTTACTTTTTTCACCTGTAACAATTATGCTGCTACTAAACTTGGCTTTAAATTGCTATATATGAAGATGAACCTGTCCTATATGGAGAAATAACTCATACAGCTGCAGGAGTATCCAATCTAGATAGATCTATGACACTCAAGGTGTTTCAGAACATAGCATTGCAAAATAACCTGAAAATTAAAGGTAAAATTCTCAATAGTTTAAACATATTTTTCAAGTACTAAGAAAGGTAAGCTTCCCCTGCTTTTCTTTTGGAAATAAATAGTGCCAGGAAAAAATTTGCAGATACGTATTTGGCAAAGAAAGTATTTTTTTTCCTTTTATGTCGCAGGATGAAGTATGAATAAAAACCAATACTTACAGCCAAGGTCAGTTCTACTGTAACAGTTCTACTTCTCTTTTAATGTGTTCTGTTTTCTTAAAAAAAAAGAAAGTTCTTTTAATGTAAAAATATATTGAATTCAAGGGGTACAGCATTTAGGATTGTGCAAACTGGACCTTAACCTGTGATCTTTTTCTTTAGCTCTGTAACTGTCTGTCTCCACCGTGAGGATTAAATACTCCCTTATGAATGTTCCTTAGTTCTTAGACAGCCCTTGCAGCCTCTGATCCCCCCAAGGAACGCGTGCTGAAAGTGGAAAAAACTGATTGTATTAACTACACAACCTTTCTAAACAGAAACCATTAAAAAATCAAACTGGGGACTTTGATCGGGCTGGGCACCAAAGTGATACAATCCTGTAATATCAAGTTCTACAGATAATTAGGAAGTTCAAAAACTTAATGTTTTTGTTAGTGGCATATAACTTCTGGAGCTCTCTGTGGATTTTTGTGTTGGCTGCTTTCTCAACTTGTCAGTATTGAATAGAGAAAGCCAAAACACCTTCCTCTTTCCAAGAGGTCGACAGTATGGGTGTGTCTGAATTAGCGAAAACCAAACCTGGAGTTTGGTCCAGGTTATGCATACTTATTCAGTTTGGGAAGATCCAGATTCTTGAAATACAATGTACCTATTTAAGAGAAGGATTTATAAATTAATCTAAAATTGCAGTAGTCTCTACCAGTTGACCTTATGTTGATCCTCCTCTAACAGGCTCTATCACACATGAAAATAATAGTTTTTAGACCTTGCACAAAGGCGTTGGCCAGCAATTTTGTTTGTGAAGGGTCAGTCTACACTGAGTACTGGACTTGCAGATATTGTGTCATCTTATGACTAAATTTGAGTGAAGATAGCTTTTTTTCCCCCCTCTTGTACTTCTAAAAATGGTAATTACTGCTTTTTAGTACTCTGCATGGAGTGTCTGCACCCTTCATGGTATACAGAAGCTTTAGAAAATGTGAGCAATATGATAGAGAAGGAAAAAAAAAAACATTCATTTTTTGCTGGTTTTAACTCTTGTTTTATTGACTCCTGACTCATCAGGGAGCAGACAGTAATTTGATGTCAGAAGAGATGGCTGCCTACATGAACAGTATAATTTATGGCTGCCACAATGGACAGTAGGGCAAGTGAATAAACTTTGCTCCTCTGGTTGTACGGGATGCTGACTACTGATCAGCACTGTTGGTGCCGCTTTAAGTAACATCTGCTTATACCCTCCTGTTGTTTTCTGTGGCTACAATGCTGACCACAAAGAGCTTTTGTCACAAGACACCAGGGTTCTGACATGGTGGAACCAGCTAATCTCCATTATAATCTTACTGTTAATGGCTTCACTGCTAAATTAAGTTGACCTAACTTGAAATGAATTTCCCTGGCTTTAGCTTTCCTCTCTATTAAAAATAAGTTAATGTGGGTTTACTTAATGTTTTTTTCTTCTTTTCTTCCAAGACTGTACAGGAAATAGTTTTATTTCTTTGGGTTTGCATCTGTTTGGATGAAGTGTGTGTGTGGGAAACCTTACTGCATCAAAGTCAAATTACTAAGAACAGCTTATTCTTTTACTGCCAGAGAGTTAAGCTGAACTTTTCACTTGGCTCTTGCAGCACTGAATTTGATAGAGGAAATCTTAGGAAAATTATCTTTTGTACTCCAGAGACTTTTATTTGACTAACTTCTGAGACTTTAGTGCAAGTCAGCTGTTTGAAAACTGTTATGGTCCTGGAGGGAAGGAGTCAAGACAGACCTCGAGAGGCAAATCACTGCTTTTATTGGTGCATCAAGCACAGGTCATGCTTATAGCTCTCTAAAAATTACTGCTCAGCTAGGGAGGACTCAAACTCTTTGAAAGGTAGAAGTTTGGTCCTATCAAACACAGTATTTTGGTAACCCTGATAACTCAGAGCTTGAGTGTCAGGGAGAGATAATGTTCTTGTCTATGATGATTGAGGCAGGGCTATCTGCAAGTGCTACCTGGCTTCAGTGCCAAAAGCCATTTTGGCACCAGAGGCAGGGATTGGGCCTCAATGTGAGGCAGAAATGAGACAAGCAGACAGAGCTGGTGATAATGTTGACGATGAATAAAAGAATCCAACCTTGTGTTTGCTTCTTGCAGAGTCATTTGCACACAAAAATGCCTTAAGAAGAAATAGCCAGGTTAGAAAACATGAGCACTGATTTCAGTTGGTGAGCTGCTGTTGTGCATTTTATAGGTTATTGACATTAATGTGTTTATCCATATGATGATTTATATGTTAACTCTTCAGTTCACTTGTAACACTCTGTCTGTTCACTTCAGTTTGTTTTCTCTGGCATTAGTATGGGTGAAACTCTGCTATTCCTTCTCACTTGTGATTTCCTCTTTTCTTTGTCTGCTAAACTGCGGATGAGTTGGTAATCACTGCTGGTGTGTGCTCTGGAGCTGAAGTATATGTTTGCTTAGGGAAGGGTAAAAAAGATGTGTTGGGCTGCTGTTAGGTTGATGTATCTGTAGTTTCTGTTCCGGGGAAACCCTAAAGATGTGATTCCAAAAGGAAAAGATGAAGACACAAGTGTGTCTCAGCTCGTTCTCCTACCATGAAAAAATAAATGGGAGGGGTGAGGAATGAACTAAGACTTCTTAATGTGGATATTATTTCAATTAAAAAAAAATTACATTGTTATAGGCAACAACCAATCTAGAAGTATTGTAAATTAATTTTATTCTAGTACTAAGTATTGTGTTGTGTTAATGATTCTCTAATAAATATTCTTGCATGCCTTTTTTTGTCCCCTGGAAATATGATTCTAAGTTTTAAGATCTAGATTTCAAATAGCACTCTATTCTATCCATCTGCCCTGTGAATATTTTTACAATTCACTGATACAAGCACATTTTATTTTCAAAATGGTCATTCCTCTATTTCATAAGTTCAGGGGGGGACCCTCCCCCACCACACATAGCTGCACTTAATTACATCAGCTGCATCCTGCTGCACATCAGATGCAAAAAATAAACTCCAAAACTGCTTTATACATATTCTCCAAATATATTGTTCACTCTAAAAGAGGAAGACTAGTTTTTCAGTGGCACAGTTTTAGAACATGCTTTTCCTTTCCAATTTTCATTTACAAAGACTTTTTTATGCTTTCAGAAAATACAAACCCTTTCTTAATCCAGAGAAGTGTCCCTGTGAGATTTGGAGTAAGGTTTGTCAGTTGATATCATTCATACATATGAAAGAATGGGCTTAGTTAATATCTGTGATTCAATCTGCTCTTTCAGAAAAGGTCCCAGCAATTACCAGGTTAGTAAGTTCATCTTTCCAGTTGCCTTCAAGTGTTGTAGTTTTAAGTGCTTGTTTGAATGCAAGAACTGTGTTCCTTCACTGCGTGAACAGTATCATACTGTGAGATTTACAAGCAAGCAGCTTGATACTTTCCCCGGTATTGTCTTCAAGGTATTTCACTTCCTTTATTTTCCTTCTTTAGTAAATAAGGCTGCAAGTTGCAAATCTGAGTGCTTGAAATTAGACTTTCAGGTCTTAGTGAGGCTTTTAAATAGCAGTGTCCAGATTCTCAGAAGAGAATCTGGGTTGATTTGGGAAGCCTACAGAGTGTATTAGAAAAACAAGTTTAAGCACCTAGCTTAGGCACTTTTTTAACCTCTGTTTTAGGGTTTGTACTGAGATTTTTTCCTTGTGATAAAGAGGGGGAGGTATGTGTTCCTCTTGCTGCTCAAACAGCAGCAAACTCTAAACTAAACTGCTTTTATATATAAAGAATTGGCGTCTTAGCTTTCTTCCATGATCACTGCGTATAGCTGTCAGATCCTAAGTTGCCCTTAATTTATTTTACATCTTTAAGTTATTCTATGCTTGAGCTCCAAAACTGGGTAAACAGCTCAGAGTGTATGAAACGATTTTTTTATTCTCTTTAAATTAATAATGAAGTTTGAATGATTCAAATATGGAATATATAAGAAGTTAGTTTTCACCCTGTAAAACTGCTGTTTCACCTCTCTCTTCAGATCACATGACTTAGAAACCCATGGCAGATGTTTCTGTGCTACCTCCTTTTGGGCTGCTGTGCAGTGCCTGGAACTCTCAGCAGAAAGTGGCTGTGCAGAGGCAGATCTAAACCACGTTAGAGGGTGCTCCTGCAGCCCTGGGGAAGGGATGTGTGTGCTGAGGCAAGAGAAGGCATCCCCTGTTTCTCTTCACTCCTGTAGAAAGGCTCAATTTAGGAAATCTAATGCTCAAAAATACCTGGTTTGGAGCACATAATTGGAGCCATCCCTATATATCTACAGCTGCCCACACAGCGTGGTCCTGCATCGTTTCTCCCTGCCAATGCTCTCTCTGATGGAAAATTTATGGTTGTGTTTGTGCTGTGGCTGGGTCAAAATAATATTCCTTCATAAACAAGGAAAACATTGTTTATTTAAGTTAGATTTCCAAAAGAATGTGGAGAAATTGGTGTAGCCACTGCACTTGGGTATAATTGCAAACAGGTGCCTTTAATAACAGGCTAGGGCTTCATTTAGCCAGGTTTAACCCCACTTCGCTGTGCCAAAGTGAGATTGGCTCATTGCACCAGGGAGAAGAGACTTGCCAAACTACTGGAGCTCCAAAGCCTAAGTCATAAATGCCCTTAATGCTTACCCTGTATACATTGTCAGTGCTGGGTTTTTATGGCCAAATGGGGTAACACAAGTAAAAATAATTCAAGCTTCATACACTCCTTTTGAATTAATCCGGAGTATATTGGAAACATCTAGATAACATTTAGTGTTACGAAGATATTTATTTAATTTATCTTCACGCCTATCCTGTTTGTCATAGTAAGAAGGTTCATGCCACCACTGTCTCTGTCCTGTATTGTCTTCAGCTGGTGAGAAATGGTGCTGCTCACACAATCAGCTTTTTGCCTGCTAGGTTGTTTTGTTGGATTCACTTCTGGTGGGTTTGCAGTGGGTCACTGGATATAGGAGAGATGAGCCCAGCAGAAGTCTGAACTTTGTCAGGCACCCAAATGAGTCAGAAATAAGTAATTTGGAACCAGTCTGGATTTGTTCCAGTACTCACCAGACAGCTTGTTGTGGTTCAAGAAATGGAGGATTACAGCAGTCAGGCCACTGGGTCAGACCTGAAAGAAGTTTCAGTCTTGGACATGAAGGGGAAACTGTGTTTTCTGCCTCTTTTCTTACCTCTTTCATCTGGTTGTTCCTAGCATCTCAAAATTGAGCTGCTTTAAACAAAACAAACAAACAAAACCAAACAAAAACCAAGCTGTTTGAAAGTACTTTTTATATAGATTGATATTAATGGAGGAAAAAGTTTGGAGTTGTTTACTTGAAGGAGTCCTTAAGCTGAAGGGAAGAAGTGTTTAAGTTATCTTCTCTCTGAAATTCTGATAGATTTTTAACACTCTACCTCACCCAAATTAGGGAAATTAAGAAGTCATAGAGGCCGGGGAAGTCCTTGCACAGAGTGATAATTCCTTTAAAGGTAGGAGATAATTCCTTAAAATAGACAGGGGAGTGAGTGTTTGGTAACTGCAGCAGACGGTTTTTGGCAGTGGTGTTCCAAGGGTTCTGCACCGTTTATGAGAATGTATATAAATGGGCTTGAAAAGGGAGTAGAGCAGTGAGGTGACTAAGTTTGCTGTTGATACACAATTATTCAAGGTAGTGAGGATGAAGGCAGACTGTGAAGTATTACACAAGGATCTGAAGAGACTGGGTGACTGGGCAATAAAATAGCAGATGAAATTCAGTGTAGATAAATGTGAAGTGATGCATGTGGGGAAAAACAATCCTAGCTCCACATATAAAATGATTGGCTCCAAGCTGTCTGTTGCCACTCAGGAGTGAGACCTTGGGCTGTGATGGATAGTTCCATGAAAACATCAGCCTGTGCTTGACAGCAGGCTAAAAAGCAAATCAAATTTTAGGAATTATGAAGAAAGGACCAGAGAGCAAAACAGATAATGTCATTATGCAGCTATATAAATATTATGCAGCTATATAAATCTATGGCTCACCTTTACCTTGGGTACCACGAGCAGGTCGGGCTTGCTAATCTCCATGAGGGTGCATTATAAGATGGGAAGATTGAGAAGTGGGAGAGGAGTGTGTGTGCCAAGGGCTGCATAGGCTGGGACTCTCTTGTCTGGGGAAAAGTCAGCCAAGGATGATAATGATAGGTTAAAAAAACTGTGAATGAGTGTAAGGGGATGGATCTGTCATTGCCTCATTCAGCACAAGAGTTAAGGGCCATTGAATGAAGCTTACAGAAACTGATTTCAGAGCAGGGGAAGGCATCTCCTTCAGAAGGGAATAGTGTACCTTGTCAAAGCTCTGCAGAGGGTCTGGGGGAGAATGGACAAATAATTGGATGAAATGCCAGGTCAAGGACTGCTAGATGCAGGAACCCTAATAAGCTAGAGAAGTCTCCTGAAAAAATGCTGAAGACTGCAAGAGCTTTGTTAGAAATTCTGTGTATGTTTGTCCTGCACTTTCAGTTGTGGCTGCTTTTGCTCTCTGCTTGAGGCTGATAAGTGGATTTGAGAGAGTGGGATCTACAGTAGGGTCCTGTCAGAGATCTGTGAGGGGGATGCATGCAGACAATTCATACACCAGTTGCAGGCTATTTGCGACTTCGATTTCTCATTATCCTATACTGAGTGCAAAGATCATTACAGAGAAAGGATTCTGATAACACAGCAAGCCTGTTACTCCAATCTTATGTACTCTTAATGTTAAAGCATCTGCAAGTGCTTGTAGTGCAAATTCAGATGTGATTGATGCTGGAATCTCTGAGCATATATCAGTAGCAGGAAATGAATACCTTGTGAACTGGAGTAGTATTCAAGGAAATCAAAGAGTTTCTGCAGTTATGCATGAAGGTATTCACAGGTGGGAACCAAAGATTTTGATAAGACCCTCCACCAAATATATCAAGTTATAAAGTTTGGAATAAAGTAATAAATGCATACTCCTTCATATATTTAAATATTTTCTAAAGTCAGTTGTCTATATTTACTGCATGTATTACTGCATATAAGCATTAATTTCACTACGTAACTATTCAATTAGAGAGATCAAGTATTGCTCAGTCAATTCCAATGAATGGAAAGCTGTGTAGGAATTGTAGATCAAACACTCATTTCCTTACCTATCTGCTAAGGAGTGCTGATTTACATGAGTGATGCAGCTTGGGATTGAAGAGAAATCTAACTTAGGAATGAGAACAACAAAGTAGCATGATGTGTATAGCAAACATGACAATGCAATTTTTGGGAAGAGGGAGAGGGAGCAAAGACAATGTGCATAAAGCCTGTGAAACAGTAACTGAGGTGAGTAAAGAGTGATTTCTTGAATCTGCCTGCTAGTTTTTTCAATATTATGCTTTTTGTGTCTTTCATTCTCCAAATCAGAATGTGTCTGTTGAATAAAATAAATACTAAATTCAGAATTTCTTTTGAGGTGGCTACTGCAAAAATTATGAAAGGTGTGGAGTAGATATTAAATGTGCATGGAGAGAAGAAAGGGCTGAGCATCAAAAAAAACAAGGGTCCAGTTGATTACTAAAAGCCTTTAAAAATGAACTGCTGGTAGCTGCTGTAGTAGGTACCGTCTGTTCTAAGAGACCATAAGCTGATACTTGAAGGAAAGCAGAACTGGCTAAATGTCAACCAGTGCAGTGAAGTAGTCTTGAGAACTTGAGTTGTTTAAGAAGTCTTGAGTCTCACCCTGATGGAGAGGGAAGGACTTTGGTTCTGCAGCCTCTCCAGAGACCCCTTGTTCTACCTTGTTCTCACAGTGAAGGACACATTAAATTAGAGTTTTGCTTGTTAAAACCTGTGACCGTTGCCTGGAAAGGACAGATAGTTGCATGACAAATGTGATTACAAGAAGGACTAGACATTTCTGCTTAGGATGGTCAACAAGTTCCTCCTATGGTTTTAGTGATGGAAAAACTTAAACATGCAGTGGAATGCCTTGCCTAAACTTAATGATTAATATCTGTCTCCATGTTTCCTGTGCCTGTGACATGTACTCTTTGCAGACTGGTTGGGTAACATAGCAGATGCTCCACATCCACTGGCTCATGTAGAGCAGCTGTTCCACCTAGCAGGCTGTGTGCTCTCTGAAAAACCCTGACCACTTATGTGTTGGTCTTCCTGCTCCAAACCATCTCTGCAGTTGAGTGGTTGCCTCAGGGATAGCCTGACTTGCGACTTTAAGGTTTGTGCCACAGAGAACCAAAGACGTGAGACATATGCAAAAAATCTGTTTTGCATTATGAATAAATTCAACAAAAATATGTTTTATGAATTACATTACCTTTTCTCATCTGTTAAGAGTGAGGGAAGAAAGACTTAAATCTCCCAATCATCTTATAGTCTAACCAAGCAGAAGCTCTTACTGAGGTATTACCTTTGTTCCTGATCTGCCTTCCAGGTAAAAATACCAAAACTTTTAAAAGGCCAGGAGAGCATAAGTTTTCCTTTGGTTATGATACATATTCCTTGACCAATATCTCGTGTCTGCCTTTAAAGGAAAGTGTGAGGTGAGGAACACAGCAAACCAAAGGGAGAGAACTACTAGAAAATGAGACATTTTATTAATTTTATTTTTGTTATCATAAAATGTCTTTATCACAGGGACTGTTCTTACTATTTCTTTCAGAAAAGTAGAAGAATCAAATATAAAATACCTTGTCATAGGTATTAAAGGGAAAGGAGCTGAAGTGTTTTCAACTCAGTGTCTGTTTAGCCTGTTATGTCCACAATTCTGCGTTTTGCAGCCAGAAGTACTATGACGTATTCAAATATTCTTCTGGAGTATTGGCCTATACATACAGTTTACTAATATCTTACAATGAGTCAAGAATATGCATTTATTTTTAAAATCCTCTGTTGGTACAATGCCATGTTGCAATGTTAACTAGTGCTTTAAGAAACAACTTATGGTTTCTTTTGCTGACTGATGAACCCCAGGTCTACACTGACCTGTTCCAATATAACATTCATATTGGTAGGTTTAGAAAAACTGTGTTAAAATACACTTGTTACAGCAGTCCCTGACAGCATGTGCATTGTTTCAGTTATTTTGATTTTTTTTTTAACTCTCCACAATGAAAATTTGAAAACAAGTGGCAGGTAGTAGTATAAAGTCAGAATAAGTGCTATTCATGGCAAATAGTGGTGCTGCGCAGTGTGTGCTTATGAAGGGAAACCTTGTATAAAGTATTTTGTTTCCTCTCAGATAAGGAATACTTGACTCTAAAATTAACTGGAGAAGCTGTTGTGTGCAAGCGTGGCTCTAGAGCAGCAGCCAGCCACACTGCTCTGCAGTTCTTTATAATCTTGGTGACTTCTTTAGAAATGCTTGCCAGTTTTCCTGCGACTTTTGCTGTCCCCTACTACCCATTCTGTTTTGAATACAGACTTATAATATTGGGAGGAAAGCACCAACTGTTTTCTGTCTGTAGGAATCGGTTTGTGTTTTTCTAGTTCTACACCTATTTTATCAGCTCTGACTATAAAATGCCTTTGTTTTGCTGGATTGTTTTTTTTGGATGATGTGAATGTGATAATATTCGTGTGGTTATTGTGGGCCAAAGTTTTCATTTGATCAGCAACACTGGCATGGCTGTGGTGCATTTTTCTTTTCAGAAAGGGGATACTGAATGATTAAGATCACTTTTGTGCTGCGGAAGGTGATAAGATAAATTACTAGAAGTTTCTGTTTCCTCTGCTCTACCTTTCCACTTTCCAGTATAAATAGATGCAGATGTTGACCCAGTCATATTTGGACAAGTTTAACTGGAAATGTGGTAGAATTGCCATCATCAAGAATTGTCAGCTCAGGACTCAGTATCAGTCTGAATACTGCTTTTAATTTGATCTGGAGTTTATTGTTGTTCCCACCTGATGGTCCTTGATTGTTTGGCAGAGCCAGAATTTCATATCCAGCATTAAAACAAAAGGTTCTGATCTACCAACAATTTCTGAGCAGTTTATAGCACTATGTCACAGCTGGTGAGTTGAGCTTGTGTCTTAAAACTATTTAGTTAAGAAGTGAATCCTATTCAGGTTTCAAAATTTTCACTGTAAGTTTGGAAATGTCATGTAGCTCTAGGATAAAGCAAAATGAAGAAAGAAAACTACAAAATTAAAAGGATAAGCCTGATTAATATTTATTTTATTTTTGTAATTAAAACTACTACTCTATAGTAATATAAAGTTTTTCTTTAATTTTCTAGGGTAAAGAAATTTTAAAAACTAACAGTTTGCCCAAGTATGCCTGTGTTATCACTGTATTTTACTGTGCAACTCATGGAACAGCACTTAAATTTCTTATTTTTTGTTCTACCTATAGAACAAGGATAAGTTCACTATTTTGATCCCTTGATGAAATATTTCTGGAACAGGGAGAATGTCCTCAGCCAGCCCTTTAATATTTCTGAACTTTAATTGATGAAGCTTATACCAATCCTTGTGGAAACACACCTTCAAAAGAAATATAATTTTGGATATGAGCTTATGGATCTGCTACTTTTTTTTTGCATGTTTGCTGGGTGGCATCATCTTGTTGCAGTTTGGGACAAAAGTCATCTTTCAAACTCAAGGCACTCTTAATCTCTCTAAAAAGTCAAGTTTCCTTGTGTTCTTTAGATGGTTCTGCTGAGTGATATAAGCTAATTATAAGCTGTGGAGTGCTTTAATTAGGCCACATCTGTGTTCACAAAATTCAAAACTTCTACTAAAGCTAAGGTCCCAGGAAAGCCAAGGGAAGAAAATTGGTTTTCCAGAGTTATTGTACTTCCCTGTAGAATTAAAATTAAACTTATGTCTCTTACAGCATAGTGAAGAAATTGGAATGATCCATCTGAAAATGAAATATTAATATACCACCTCTCCTTACCTTTTTTCTCCAGGAGTTCCTTATGTGTGAACAAGTAACATGAGAAAAAATCTTATATGAACAAAATAATTTGGGAATTGAAAGTGAGAGTGGGAGGGCTAGAGGGTTAGCGGCGTAGCTTCAGTCATTTGAAAACATAACTAGAGATGCACTTTGTTTTGATTCTTGAAATCTAAAAATGTCTTTCTCAGTTTACTTCTGGTTTACTTGATGCATGTGGTGATGAATACAATAAAAGAATCTTACTTAGAAAATGGTTTCATGAAACTGCCAATATTTTATGAAGTGTGAATCCAAATTTTGGGCAGATCTGTCACTGGAGTATTGCTGAATTTTGCTGTGTAAGACAACTGAGGACTTACTGATGCTGACCCATTAGGAGATATACTGAGAGGCCTGTGTGTGCATGGAGAGTGCCTCTTTGATTAATAGTCCTGCTGCAAGTGTGACATATCTGTGCTGCCGTGTAACTTTTCCCGGGTGCTAGACACTTATGTTTAATGATATTTGCCACTTCAATAGGAGGAAGAAGATTGAGATGATCTTAAATGGCTTTGCTCAGTGTGCGCAGTGTAGAAAAGGAAATGAAACATTAATTCAGTGGGAGGTTTTTTCTCTTTGGTATGTGCCTGTTGTACAAGGGCTCTAGCTTTAGCCCGTCAGTGTGCGTGTGGGCAGATCTGCTACCCAGCTGTGCCTGTCTAGGAGGGGCTGTCTGTGTTCTGGGTGGGTAAATCCCGTGTATACAGCCTCAGGAGAGTCCTGGACAGTTATAGCGCTTCTTTACATCAGAAAACACTCCTATAAGTTTAGAACGCTCCCCAAAAACCTGGGATCCATACAAACTCAGAACTCAAAAGCAGGCAACAGAGTTTAAGGGCTTCTTGGGCTCTTCATCTAAAACATATTACTATCCATTATTTCCTCTACAGCCTGAGGGCTCGGAAAGGATAGTTTTGGAAATGATACCTTTAAAACCTGAAAAGACAGCATTTTAGCATTGCTCCTAACAAGGATGCGGTGCCGGAGGACGATGGAGAGAGCTCAGGGGCTCGACTGCCACCTACCGCTCACTGCTCCGCGGCTGCCGGGAGAGCGCCGCTGGCAAACCGGGACAGAGGGAGAAGATGTTCTTTAAGCTCTGAAGAGGCCACAGCTGAATTTACAAATTCAATGTTGCTGGTGGTTTACAGTCTACAAATTCCCAGCGTAAGATATGCTGACGAACTTGAGATATGTTTAGCATATGGAGCCGGTAAAAAGTTGAGGCAGCTCCACATTTGAATTTCAAAACCTACAAAGTTAAACAAAGGAGAAAGCTTGACTGAGAAGGCTCTTGGACTTTAAATGGAAATAAAAGTTTTTAGTTTGTTTTAGCACCTAGCAGTTTTTTGGTGGGGACTGTCAGTTAATTTTCAGCCAAGCATTAATTTCATGTGAAGGGGAAAATAGAGAAGCTGGTTACAAACACACTCTGTCCTCTGCTCACAAAAGGTCCCCATCTGCCTCACACAGAGCTGCCTGCTCTAGCAGTGGCTTGCATGGGGATCAGGCACTGCAAACCATTAGAGTCCTGAAATGCAGGACTCCAGTGCAGTCTCCAGATCCTGGGAACCGCTCTGCTCAGTTCAGACCCTTTTCATGGCAGCATTTGTGAGAAAAAAACCCCCAAAACCTGAAAAACAAACCCGTAAAAACCTCAGGAACAACCCAATCTATAATCTACAGACTGTAGGGACCATCCAGAGATGTTGGTGTCACTTGGTGCTCTAAGTAATTGACATATATTGCCCAGAAAACACTGGGCACATGCAGATCACCTGAGATAAATGATAAGCATGAGGACCTAACTGTATTACAGTATTAACCTTTACTAATGAGATCCAAATAAGTGGTGAAATAAAGTTTCCTCAGAAAAAAATTAAATGTCACCATAAACTGCGTACAGAGGAGATGGGATGTAATTCTTTTGTTGATAGTGAGCAAGTTTGTTGTCTTCAGTGTTTTCTTTGCAACATTCCTTTTCACAATTTAGGAGATGGTATTGGAAAATGGATTTAAATCCTATGAAAGCCTTTCAGTCTGTCCATAAATAAGAGCTCATTCTCACCATGTGTATGAAGATGTGATTCTCCCTGTTATGATGCTGGGAAAGGCAGAGGGGTGCTAAGCTCCTGTTTGCAAAGTTCAGTCAGAACACTATATGTTATTTCAGGAGTAAAGGAAAACCTGTTTAGTGCTCCCCACAGAGTTAACCATTAGGGCCTTGTCCATAGAGACAAATCAGCAGTGTCTTTGCAGGGTTAAATCACCCAACTGAGCAACAGAGAAAGAGATCCTAGGATTTAGGCAACCAATCAAATTACACAAATAACAAATAACTGCTATGTGAAGCAAGCCATTTATACATTATTCTGAGCTTAAAATTCTTTAAGCAGATTTCTTGGAGAATGTAAAAAATCCAGCACTTTTCTAATAATTGTGATCCATATGTGGGCTTTTCAGGATGCACATACTGTACCCATTGAATTCAACGCAATGAGTAGATGAGCTAGCTGTACCTGTAACTTTGGGAAAGTATTATCTTTTGTTTGTTTGTCTGGAGCCCACGTGAAGGTGAATGTTATTTTGGTAACTAAGAGAAAATGCTTTTTGATTTGGTAATGCTAATTTTCCCATTAAAAAACAAACAAAACTTCTGTCTGAGAGATGAGTGGGAAAACTTGATGAACTTTAAAATTTCTTTTGTGTAGGTAATGTTTACCAAAGCCTAGATGCCTTGCTAAATTTTGAAGACCATAATGTGAGATAGTTATGAAAAAGAAATAGTTTGCCCTTCCAATTTTGCTTTTAAGAAAGTCCAAATTGTATGCAATGTAAATATACCATTAACTTATTAAGGGTATTTTCTAATGTGTAAGATTGAAACAAAAGTGAACAAAATTCAGCAGATCAAATATTACTGAATATTTTTTAGCAATATAATGTGGTTAATTGTTTTATTGTACTGAACAGTGTGCAAGATCCCTCACACCTCAGATAAATGAAACGTGTAGAAAGCTTGTCACTAAATTTCACAGAGGGCAAAATGAGAAGTGAGAACTGCAGGCTGGCTGAGTTAAAGGATTAGAAAAGGTTGTATTAATAAGTTGATACGATTATTCAGCAAAGTCAGGCCACGGAATGATTGAACTGCTATTTCTGGGCACAAATAAAAATGTTGTGACTGTGTACCTCCCTGGTAAATGGCAGAGGGATGAGTTTGAAAGTCCATTCAGGATGGAAAGGCATGCTTAGACACAGTGTATCTCTGAGCAAGAGCTTTGTCTGCCTGAAGCCTGGGAGGATTGGGTCCTTCTCCATCACATGAGCTGCTATCGTTGTAAAAAGTTACCAGGTCGAATTCAGGGCTGGGTGTACTGCTCGGGAGGGAATTACACATTTCATCCCAAACCAGTGCCTGTGAATCCTTTGAATCTGAATTGCCAAGAGGTAGTATAATGGCAAAACTGACATATACTTGATAGCTGTAACCTTATTTACATTGACTCTGACAGAACTCATCACATTATAAGGCAGTATTAATGAAATGTTAATTGAACTACTAAATACCATCAGCCATTAAAATTACCAGTTGCTTCTGTAGTCCACTGATAGAATATTTACTGAAAAGTAAAGGAAGAAATTATTTTGCTTAAAATATTGATAAGAAAAGCTGAAAGAATAAAATTAAGTTGACCTTTTGATAGATGTCTGTTTATTGATTTAAATTCACCATTTTGTGAACAATGTCAAAGAGGTCTGTTAGAATAGAAGCATGTATAATAACATGAGCTAAACAATTTTTATTTCTTTGTGTGTTATTACAGAGAGATTGAAGCAAGCTTCACCTAAGTGTAGTGATGCAAAAAAAATAATAATACCCAGTCTGGATGTGAAAAAGCAGAGGAAAACAAGAGCTTCATATTAAAGTGCCTTCTAGGTAGCTGACATGACGCATCTAGTCAGACGTAAATAATGACAGACGGAAACTATCATGAGGTCTGTGAAGCATCAACATGCTGCCATCATTTTCTTTCTAACCTTGCTTTGCTAGCAGCTCTCAGACTTACAGGCTGAGAGATCATTTAAAAAGCAAATCCTAATGATGCTGCCCACTGTAGCAGCAGCCAGTGAGACTGGCATCAACTTAGCTCAGTTTGGGAACTCGGGCTAGCAGCTGTTGCTGGCTCCTGACACCCCAAGTGGGAGCCGCCCCTCGCTCCCTGCCTGGCTCCCCACAGCCTCATGTGCACCTCGCTGGAATGATCCACCCCTGTGGGCAAGGGGCAGAGCAGGCACTCCTCCTGCACCCACCTCCTGGCAAATGAGCCCTTGAGATATTTTCTTTCTAGGATTAGGTGCATTTGGGTGCAAGATGCCTGGAATGATTTTCATCGTGTATGTTTTATTTGTGGTACATGTGTCTGGGAAAAGAGAGGGAGTAATATGCTGGTATCCCTGCAGCTTCAGCAGAGCTGTTTTGTGGTTCAGATAAACACATCTGTACACAGCTGCCCTAATCAATGTGGAATAGCAGAGCAGTTTTGCAAATGCAACTTAAAGAGGGAAAAAGGCAAAATATAAAAGCCTCACAACAGTTCACCAGTCTTGTCCAGCACATCAAAACAATGTCCAATATAACAGTTGCACATTTTATTTAAGCTCGTGACTGCATTGCAAACGATTGGGAAACAAAGCTGGTGTGAGATAAAGTAATGGCATTATCACTTTGCAAATCAGCATGTGGCTTTGCTTGGGTGCTAGCAGGGCATGAGGGTTCAGAGGCAGATGACAACATGAAAAAAGAAGTAGATCAGACTGCTTGTTTTTGATTGTAAACATTATTTTCATATACAACAATGAATTTCATCCTGTTTGGTAAGCCTGACCTCAGGCTGTATAAATGTATTTCCATTGTTTGTATGTAAATTAAAACACGACCAAAAAAAAAAAATCTTTCCCAACCCTCCCCATCAGAAGGCTATTTATGCTTCACAGATCTTTCCAGTACTTTAAGCACAGCTAAGCAGCTGCCTCAGGTAAAGAAGATGCAGTTTTTCCAGGGAAGCATTTTAAAATATTTCCCCACACTCACTTCTGAATGTTCTAAATACTAATGCAGAATTCGTGACTCTCAAAGTAAATAGATGGCACTTAATTATGCTGGTGATGTCAGGTATTGTACAGGTTGATTTCCCAAGGCGTAAGTGAAAAATGTACTATTTGGTCTTAAATTTAGACTTAATAAATAGCTAATTTAGGATCTTGCTCTATATGCAAGGATATAATCATGAGGCATTCATTTTTAAAAGGTTTCATTTATTCTTGTGAGCTTAATTATTGCAAGGAAACTGTGAGCAATTTGTTTTTTTTTACCAGTGTCTGATTTCTGAGAATGGTTATTAAATATTAAATGGATGCATAATTCAGGCAATTAAGAAAGTAATCACACAAAGTAATGTAATGGAAGTTAATTATTACTGCATAAGCAAATAGTTCATTAATGCTAGTAGTTGCTATGGCTGCATTCTTAATACATGCAGAACTGAAGCATGAATCCTCTGTGTATTCAGAGGTACCAGAAGTATGGTACTGCAGAAAGAGTGTTCCTAATGAAAGGCCCAGGCAAATAAGGTCATATTGACCCCTGACTTGTCTGAATGCTGCAGGATCATCATTACTTAAGAGAGTTTTATCAAAACCATGTCTACTTTAGATGCTTATAATACCTTCTGTTTGTAATAGAGGCGGTGGCTTAAATCAAGGAAGAACTTGGGGAATTCAGCTGTTTTAAAATAAATTAATAAATTGCCAGTCCTGCTTCTCTTGTTAAAATTCTACCCAGTGGTGCTCCTCTTGTTAAAAGGCTATAAAATCATTATATGTAACTTAAAAGGATTGTACAATTTTTTCAGTACAAAAGCATAATAGCTGACAACCACCACCCTTGTTAGATTTTGTTCTTCAATGATGAGAGCAAAACCTGGCATTCCTTTGCTACTATTATTTCCCTAAAGCAGAGCTTTTCATAAAGACTATTTTAAGCCAAGAGACACTCATGCAGCTACATCCCACCTAGTAGGCTGTGATGCAATAATATTACCCTTGGTGCTGTATGGCTGAGCCAGGGATGGGAGGATGTGTGACTGAGGGGTGGATGGTGCAAAGTGGTGACAAGGCTCTCATTGGAACCTCCAAAGATGTGAAGATAGGACAGTTGGTTCCTTTATGTTCCTTAGAGAGGAACAGAATGTCACTTGTCCATTTTAGGCTATATGTTGATTTAAAAGGGGAAGAAAAGAACAAGGCAGCAATTACCATTCTGGAGAACCCCTGGAGGTCATCACATGCCTATTCCTGCCAGCTGCTGGTTCTCACCTCCTCCTCCTCCCTCAAAATGCTGCCATGTGACATAAAGGAAGGGGGTTTTTGTCACTAATTGTGCACTGCAGCTAGGTGGGAAGTGCAATTGTGTTAGTTCTGGATAAAGACTGCTGTGGACTGCCGGGGATATCTGTAGAACCAAATGACCGTTTCACAACCGAGGACATGAAGGGGCACAATTTTTAATAACCTGCTCTCCTCATTTCAGTGCATCTCACAGAAGGATAGTAAGCAAACGAGTGTGTAGAATCTAGCTGTCACTAGCTCAGTGCTCTCTGAGTTTTCTGGAGAAATCTTCAAATGACTGCTTTATGCTCCCAAGATATCTTGAATTGGAGCAGACTGGGGATCCTATGGAGGGAAGGGAGGAAAGCAGTGTGATGGCAGCCCAGCGTTGCACTCTGGTCTTCCCAAGGAATAGCAATCAGCTAGAATACTGATATGATGAATCTGGAAATAAAACTCTTGTAAACCCTTGTGACTGGCTAGAGGAGAAAAGAGGTTAGACCTTTGGATTGAAAATGTGCCCACGCACACATGTGCAATGACATGCTTTAATTTGTTTCAGGGCTATTCAATCTATGAAAGTGTTCGTTATTTTGAAATACTTAATGCTGTTTCAGAATGAAAACAAATGTTGAAGTATAGGAAATTCCTGTGGGACAGAAATTGTGTTTTTTACCAGCTCTAATAACCACCATTGCAACAGCATGAGCAGTCAATCAAACAGGAATTGAGCCAGCACAACCCCAGGAAAGTTCCTTTCATCCCTTCTTTATTTGAGAAGCAAACCCTTAGTCTTTTTGCAAGCCCTATTAAAAGTACAGCTTTTGCAGAATATCTGGGGAGGCATGAGAGTTGTCTGCTTGGGGCTGGGTGTGAGGGAACAAGTACCAGACTCTCTCAAGCCCCACAAACGACACCTTGCAAATGGCCATCTGAAGCTTTCCACGTTGAGTTCCTCTCCTGGAAGTGTCGCACAGGAGGGTGATGACTCTGCCCAGCCACCTGGAGGTCTGAGGCCTTCTGTGCTACCTATATCCTGTGACAGCTAGGCCCTCAAGTCTCTCTCCATGTTACCCACAGCAGTTTTGGAGCTCTCCTGTCATCTTCTCTTGGCAAAATATCTTTCTTACTGCATGAGTTGCCCAGTCTGGTGCAGCTTTGCACCTGGACTGGTCTCAGGTACAGCTCTTTGCACAGGGCAATGCAGCCGTCCAGAGGGAAAACAGATGGCAAAGGCGGCCGCTTGTGGATAAGTGACTGAAAGGATGCCTAGTTCAATTCAGGCTTTTCATTTGCCCTTCCTGCTAGGAGGTGAAATCAGGAGGAAGTGTTCAATGATCAGGGTGATTGTGAGATTGGCCAGATGTGATAGGACTTCCATGAGTAGCTGAATACATGAAGATTATTAAGCAGCTCAGGTTGTTCTGTTAGCAATGTACTTTGCTGATCCGCAGCCAGACTTCACCTCCTGCCTATTCCTGATGCCCTCCAGTAGCTCTAACTGGGATGGGCAAGCAAGGCATCATCACTCACGGCTTTCCAACATGTGTCTGCCATGCAGTTCTGTCTGACAGCACCAGGACTATGTCTGGGTGCTCGGTTGGTTTTCTCATTTTGTTGGGGTTCAATGCCGAGTGTGTGCATCTTCTGGTGACTGCATCAGAAGTTTTGATAACTGCATTGACTGAAGTTTTATTTCTCAATATGCTGCTTCTCTGTTTTTGGCAAAATGAATGCGTGCTAAGTGCACTTAAAGGTTTTCCTTTGAATGAAAACTTGTTTATTATATACAGAGAGATATGCCCAAATAATTCCAAACAATAATTTTATTTTCTTTCATTCCAGTGATGCTACTAAGAAATTAAAGTTTTCTAGAAACAATTACACAAAGAGAAAGCATCTTATTAAAATTATAATCCTCTGAAATTAAAGAATAGTTCTTTAAATTTAGTAACAATTTTCTTAATCCTATGTTTTTAGTATGCTATATCTTTCTAATCAATTGTAATAATTTTCATCTATGATTTTGAAGTCTCATTTTATGCCATGTATTACAGAAATAACCCTCAGTACTTAATAATTTAACAGCGATATTGACACTAAATAATTTTTTCTTTTGCTGAAACAACTGAGTCTTTTGTGAAGAAAAATAAGCAAAACCAAACACAAAAGCTGATTTTTATTTTAAAGCACATTATTGTAACTCCAAGTTCTGGTTTAATGTGAATAATTGGCAGATGTTTTGTTTTCATGAATGCTGAGAACAGTGCAGTAGGCCAGGACACTGACCTGGGTTCGTAATCGTACTTCTGTAGCTGGGGATATATTCAAATTAAAATACTGGTAATGGCCAAGTATTTTTATTTAGCTACAGAAGTTTAAACTTTGAAGTAAAAAAAAAAAAACTTTCAAATTCTACCTGTCTCTCAGCCTTGCCTATAAATTTATCAATTTCTTGGCTCAAACAAAGCATGAAAAATCTAAATGCTTTGGCAGATGTCCCCTGTGTGAACAACTCCCTCTTGGCTTCCTATCTATACAGAACACGAGCGTTGCTAATTCTGCTTCCAAACGTGGCTCCCCGTGGCAAGAAAGGCTTATACCCTTACTTTGTTCAGGAGGCAGAATCTTCACAGAAAATACTTTAGGAAATTTTTTCTTAACTAGCTCTAAGAAGCTATATTGGGGCATCTTATTTTGAGTGATTTCTCCCTATTTCTGCAGTACTTCTGTTGATTTAAGTCAATATAGTCAAACAATAAACATTTCAATAACCAGGTCAGCATGTAGTATTCATAAATTCTTGCAGAGCTGCTCTATATCCATCATGCAGTATAGTAAAGGTTGAACACCACAGTCTTATCCTATTTTTCATTTTCCCTAAAAATATGCACATCCTTTAAAAAAATCTTTCCACACTGTTATTCATAGATTCTGGGAAGCTGTCATGAAACATAACAAAACATAACATAACAAAAAGGAGTGTATATATAATTGTAAGGACTGTAACAGAGATAACAAGGAAAAGTTGAAGTTTCAAGTACTCGTTCAAATCTTGGTTAAAGAAAATGATTTCTGTTTCTCTTTGGACTTTGGCACACAAGCATCAAAGTAAGGAGGGCCTAGCTGTAGGATATCTGTCTGTGTGAGTGTGGTGGTGTCTTATGTTATCAGTTATTCTTGCAGTGTCTGTTCATACTACATTTGTTCTCACTGTGATAGGATTCCGTGTAGGGATTCAGAGTATCTAAAGACCTTCCAGGTAGGATTTAACAGAGAATGTAATGAACTTCAAATGGCTCTGGGATGAAAAGTTTGAACAAAAGTTGAGAAAATTATGTCCTTGTGATGGTTCAGAATCATTTGCTTATTCTGTATGGAGGTTTTGGGTTTGTTTTTTTTTTTTTTAATGCAGAAATTCTACATTAAAGTGTGACTCCATTTTCCTTCAGTGTTTTTCTTAACTCTCTTCCAGCAAGTTTTGCTTAAGCAACTTAAACATGTCTGTCACCTGCTTTCCTTCTTATATATATATATATTGTCCTGGTTCCACAGTACAGAGAATTGTCCCACTCTTGAGAAAAGACAAAGACATCCTGGGAGCAAGTTGCAAGCTGATCTTATGGCACATAGGTTGCGCAGGTTCTGGCCTGGCTGGATGTCACTTAGAGCCAGATTCCCTTCATCCAAATACAAGGGATTCACTTGTGTGACAGTGCTGCTGCAGACACGGTGTGAGAGAGAGGTGGTGTTACCTTGCAGTGATCTGGGAGGGGAAGGCTGAGTGCTGAGTGCTCTCCAGATCTGCCACACACAAGGCAGGCTCTGCTCCTCCCGTGTCAGCCCCAGCAGCTGCTCTTGCTGTTGGTGACTGCTACTGCAGCCCAGCCCTCCCTTTGGTCCGGGGCTGCACGACCCTGTACGCTACCTGGCTGCAAGGATTGCCTCTGCTTTGATCTAACGTTTGGTCCAGTCAACAGAATGACAGCTGGAAGGTAGAGGGAATGAAAGAATGAAACTGTACAGAAAGTACAAACCAAAGAAACTAAGCAAAAAGAAGTGCTACAGACAGCTGAGGCTGATTACGAGTAGGTACTTGTTGGTTGCTGGGATGTGTTTGCGTTTGTACAGTGGGAAGAAATTCATGGCTGTAGAAATTTGGATGAGGTTAATCTCCCATCTCAATTACCTTTATTAGCATTATTTTGAGTTTATACTTCAAAATTGGCTAATGGGATGAGAGTAGAGCTGTGCTGGATAATTATCTCACTTCCTAGTGTCTCTACTCCAACTATAACTGGAAATGCCTTGATTGTATCTTATGGATAGATAATGAATGATCAAAATAATTCAGATGGCATTCTTTTTAGTTAATGCTTACTACCAAAATGTACTGCATGGCATACAACAAGCACAGAAAATAAAGGCAGCTCCATCACAAAAAATTGTGCAGAAAATTGAAGACAAGATAGGGTTCCAGATGAAATCTAAGGATAGCCCATTTAATTTTATTTTAGTAATTTTCATTTCCAGTTTCTCTCACCAAAGCCTTTGCAGCAGGACCTGAGTGCTTTGCTATGCCTTTGAAACTGCTTCTCAACATCGCTCCTTGGGAGCCAGACGTCTGCAAAGTTTCCTTGGTCCACAATACTCACCAGCAACAGTTAATTTCATGTGGAAAGATGAAAAGATGATGCTGACCCTTGAAAGGGAAAAAGCCCCACTCTGCCATTACCTGATTGCACACCCCTTCAAGTGAAGGGATTTAGGCAGAGGATGATTCACTTTGAAGTTGTGTGGACAAGTGCTGACTCCATAGCTGTCCTGCCAGGGGAATACTCTAATGTTATAGGTAATTCAGTGTCATGCTAGTATGTAACATTTATGTACAGCTTGCCTGCACTAATCTTAGAGGTGGAAAACCTTGGAAAGCACTTAAGGATCTGTACTTGGGATATACAGGTCAGTTAATGGCTCTCAGAGTTCAAGAGGCAATTTATCTGTTATGTGGATGGCACTATAACTTTCCATAGGAAGTGTTTTCTAGATCCAGAACTTATTACTGAACTATTAATAGTTCATCTCAGTGTTTGGCCCTGAACTGAAATGCTGATGGGCTGCCAAGACTTGTTCAACAAAATGCTTCCAGAGAAATTCTCAGGAGTACAAGATCAACACACACTTCTTCCCCCTGTCTCTGTAAAAATATAAAAGCTATTTCAAGGCATCTGAGGCTAGAATCTGTTACTAAAATAAAATCAATACAGTTTTTTTCCCACTTTCTAGCTCCAGCCCTCCTTTCTGCACTTATTTCCTTTTCCAGAACAGTTCAGCTCCATATCTATGGCACCGAGCAGCCATGCAATTACTCTAGGATTATTTCATACAAGGGAAGACATAGTGAGCATTAATATTTTTACTAATATAAATAAGCAGTTGCTGCAAGCTAACTTTTTGTCATTCCCCTTAAATGAAAAATTGACATTGAGTTGCAGATGTCTATTTTTCAGTAGGAAACAAAATAGTTCAGGACAGCTTTTAAAAAGACTTTCAGATAAAATTTCAGTAGTCTTACTGAGTGGAGAAAAAGTGCTATAGGATGTTTTTCCTCTCTGGACAGCAGGTGTCAAGTCAACCAGGACACAGAGCATTATTTACTCTTGTATAAAACAGTCACTAAAGTATTCAGGAGTGAATGAATCCACATGTTCTGGGTCACTCTTAATGCTTTGTAGATAAGGAGCAAAGGACAGCTGAAAACATGGAGGAGGTGGTAGAAAAGCAAGGATTAAAAATATATTGATGTGAGCCAGGAGACGATCTCGGATTAACTCTTGCAGATGAGAAACACAGGTGTCAGTTAAGAGTCTGAGCAGCTACAAGCACTGGTGGGAGGAAATTAAATGTAAGATTAAGAACAGTAGTGGATCACGATGTTCTATAGGAGCACAAACAAGCAAAGGTGGTCCCTGCAAGATGCTGTGTGCCAGCAGAGATGTACTGTGTGTTCTTTTCTAAACAGGAATGAAGGGGTAGAATTTAAATATTTTGCCTCTAAAGCAAGCACACGTCTTGGCAGAAGTGCAAGTCATGTCCTTGCCCATCCTGACCCTAATCTTGAACTCTGTGAAAGCCAAGGAAGATGATTCCTGTTGACTTCAGAGCACTTTGGGTCAGATCTGCTGCATAGAACTGTGCTGTACTTGGCAAGAACCAGTACCACTGCTATGATCTTTCCTGCAGCCAGCTACCATGTTCAAATTAATTTGAAAACAGCATAACTGCTGTGAAGGTAGCTGTATTTTGCCATTGCTGCTCAGGGATAATAGCTTATCCCTGCGAAGACAGTAAGTGTGAAAGTCTCTGCAGATGCTGTCTGGGGCGTTCCCAGGCAGGAGAGAGAGCTTGGCGCCATTTTTATAGTTATGCCTGTTAAGATTTAATAGATGGAAAGTTTCATTAGTGAACTGTGTTGCAATTAACTTGAAGGAGGTTCCAGCTTACTGTATGCAGTCCTTCCTCAGAGAAAGTTGTTTACATTTCCTTTTGGAAATTATTGGCTCTTCAGCACTTGATTGTTAGTGAATAGCGAAGGCTGTGATTTAACAAAAACACAACATGATTTTCTCATTACTCTAACAGAAGATTGGGCCAGTTGTATAACTCCTTATGCCTTTGTGAACACCCCAGTTGCTGAAAGTCAAAACTGAGTTGACTCAAGGGCAGAGAAAGGTTTCCTCCTTGGTAAAATCTGTAATGAGGATTAACGGGGTAGTGACCTGGTTTTTGTTTGTTTCTTTTATCAATCCACCCTGAGGCCAGATCCTGCATGTGTCATATGATACATTCATTGATCCTTTCATTACTTTCATTGCAAAATAGATTAGGATTTAGGCCTGCTCAGTCTTGTGGGTGACCTGCCACGAGAGAAGAGGCACACAATTCCTACCAACTTCAGAGTTGTTGCAGCCAGATTTTAGAGCATTTACGGGGGATTTGCCCAGCATTAATCCATTTGAAAGAGGAATATGTGGCCGCATGAAGCTGATTGATGTTCATAATAACTGAAGATCGTGTTCTTTGAACCTTCTGGGTCTGCTTGAGAAGAGCTGTATCAGAGCAAGCGGCAGCTGAGCCCAGCCCTGATGAGCCCACCCTCTGCCAGCACCCAGCTCAGCTGCAGCACAGAGCCCTTGTTGCTCTCAACACCCATGAGTTAGTGCTGGTGAGATGTCTGGGGGAGGTTTCCCACTTTGAGAGGCTCTGAGCATGCTTTTGCTGGCATTCATAACCATCAAACTGCTCTGAAAAATTTTTCTTGTTTCAGAAAAAAACTTCCTCTGAATTCTATTGAAGACATTGCCCAAAGAAAGAAATTAACACACCCCATTTGGACAAGTGTAATTCTAGCAAAATTGTGCAACAGAGATCTTGTACTTGACCATGAAGTTGTGGTGACCTGAATGAATTCTGTGTCATGGCAGTTCAGAGCATCATAACTGGTGGTTGCTCTTGTTTTCATCGTACAGACATTTCTTCTCTGAGTGAGGTAGTGCAGAGCTGACAAACTGGTGTCAACAGGAGCAGGAAAGTTTTTGCATTTCTTAGTGAAATTGGAAATCTGTATGGGATGACTAGTGTGTGGTGTGTGACTTGCTCTAGGCCTGCTATCATGGCTTGAAAATGAATGAACAGAAATAAGGAAGATATTACACTATTTTATACTAAATTAATCTATCTGTAGAGTATTAAATATCTCTCCCTGTAGAGACATTAAAAAACCTAAGTATTTTCACTGTAACAGTGGTATTATAAGTATTTAATGTTTTCCTGTTAGGATGTTTAATTAATAAACAGTATTAAAAAAAAAACAGAGGAAAATAGGAAATGTGAACTAATCAAAAGAATTTAATTTTTTTTTTAACTGAAATTTCAGTAATTGTTTCATTTAGCACCAATCAAAGATTTTAATTTTTTTTAATTTGGTAACATTCTTGTGAAGGTCAAAAGCAGATTTATCAAAGCTTAAATACTCTGTAGGTGCAGAGTGGTGTGTCTGAGCTCTGCTGTGAGCAAGTTTTGCAGGGCTGAGGGTGGAAAGCATTGTCAGAGTGGACACAGCCAGACTTATCAAATAGCCCACGTGTGCATTCTAGTCTGGGCCACGTGGGCCTAGGTGAGAGTGCAAAGTGAAAATTGCCTCTTTCTGCCATTGCTATTCCAGCCAAGGGTCTTTTTCAGAATGAGCGCCTCCACCTGCAATGCCTCAGATGAACCATTTTGTATTAAAGATTTAGGGATACCAGAGAATGGAGCAGCATAAACTACCTTTTAGTCTTACTCCAGGGACTGATTTATGAGAAGGGAAGCTGGAGAGTCAGAAATGGGTGCAAGTAACCTCATATATCAGATTATTGCTCCACGAGTCCCCTCAGTCTACTGGGAGATGCTTTTTCTTCCCTTTGCCTTATCTCATGGTACAGTGACTAACTTTAGGAGATCTTACTATTTTTGAGGAAAATCTGAGAAAATCTGAAAAGAAAGAAAAAAATCCTGCGCTGCTTCATATGCGATTGCAATTGAGAAGGCTAAGGGACAAGTTTTGGACATGTACAGCTAATCCATTACTTCTTATTTTGATGGATTTAGAGTGAAAAACAAAGAATGAAGAGCTATATAGAGGAGGGGGATGTGTATGTGAGAGACAGGGCAAGGTGTATCCATTCAGAAAAACAAGGTGTGATTTCCGTGACACATTGGCCGCATCACTGTGATCCTGTCCAGGAGCAGGGCATGGCAAAAGTGGACACATGCCCCCACACACTGCCACCACGCCTTAACAAGGAGGGACATGTCAGCTTTCTCTCAATTTTGGATCTCACTACTTTGTTTAATAAATGGGATATTGCTAATAAACACTAAAATTCCTAAAAATCAGAGTAAGTTGAAATGTACTGTAAGGAAAGAGGCAGACTCTGGTCAGTGTAAATAGGATGAAGAGCTACTCCAGCGTGTTCCCCAACACAAATGCTGAATCTGGAGCCATCCTGAGGCAAGCACTGAGGTGGTGCTCTCACTGTGGTGAGTTTTGTCACCAAATGTGTTTGAGGCTGAGTCAACGCAGTCAAGGCTGCAGTTCAGCGGGAGAGCAGTGCACTAACCCATAGCATGGGATAACCTTCCAGCCTTCCCCGCCTCCACCAAATTATTCGTAGCATTTGAGTGCTGTAATCCTAGAAACAATACTTCTAAAGGCTTAAAAGTCATGTCATGTAACCTTTATTAGTTTATCACTACAGCAGAGACACCTCCAACTTGCTTTGATTTAGTGACATAACTTGTGGTTAAAAGCTTTAGGTGAGGCCACACACATGTGAACAGTGACTAGTGATTTGGATAATTAGTAAGAATGGCAGAGCCCTGTCTCTTTACATGAAAGGTAGCAATGATAAGCAATTAAAAATGAGCTGTAAAAGGTAAAATCATGTAGTGATATGCAGTGCAATCGACCAGGTTGAATAAAGCAACATAACAGCTACACCAAAAAAAGGTAGGAGAATGACAGGAAAATGCACTAGTTTTGAGTGTTGTTTCCAATGAAATTGTTTCTAAAATTGGGATGTGGAAGAATCATCAGCTTTTCTGACAACAGGGGTAGCTCCATCACAACAGCAGGTGTCCTGATACTTGCAGGATTTGTTTTCTCAGAATATTTGTAAGATGTTAATGGAGCACCTTGATAGTATAGAAAAATCTGTGAAATTAATCAGAAAAGTGTGAGGTACAATTAAGTTTTCCCTTACAATTGTTTTTCTGCCTCCTAGCTCTTACTCACTACTTAAATGAGCTCTACTTGGCCCTATTGCCTATTCTTTTTGCATTGGGAAGGTTTCAAATCAGCCCCAGCATTATTTGCTTTGGCAAATTTGGGCTATACACCCTTTTCTTCTGCCTGTCTACTCCTCATTTGCCCTCTTAAATTGAATTTCTGACACAGTACCATTTCCTTGGCAATAGCCTTCCAGTTATATACAGTATCAGAGAAAACATGAGAATAGTTATCAATTATTTCTAAATGTTTTGCTCTATCATAGTACAGAAGTGATCAGTAGAATAAATTAGAGTATTATATGGATGCATTTGATATGGAACTTCTTTTAGAGGGAAATATTTCTGTGGAAGTGAGGATTGATGTGTCTATGACGTGTGTCTATGACTTATAATCTTATCTGGAAAACAAAAAAATTATCAACTGTGTGCTGAGAGACAAGGAATTAAAATGGTTCAAAAATTTCAGAAAGATTTGGCATAGGGTTGTTTGATCAGAAATAGCTTGAGACTTCCAGTTTTGTCCTTCTCAGCTCTCTGGAACATTGATTGAATCTTGCAGGGCAGGATAAAATTGCAGACTGCAGCAAGACTGTTAAATAGCGTAGTTGGAAAAAATCCAAACATGGTCATACATCTAAAATCTGTTATTTTGTGTGAAAACCTTGCCCAACAGTTTACATGTTGTGCTAGCTTCAAGGAAATACTGCATCAGTTTGATTGTAATGTTGCTCATAGAGCAGTATTATTCAGTGCACAACAGGGTTGGCTTTTCAGGGATCATTTCCCAGTTTTCAGGATGGCTGCTGAGATCCGTGGCACAGAGTGTGATGAGAGAGCTCTTGTAGGCCTTTCTCTATTTGACACAAAGTGTATCGGGTGTTTGTGTTTGAGAGCATTGCATGGCACTTGGGACAACGGGAATCCAGTTTAGGTCTCAAACACCGCCGTGCTGCTGCTGAGAAAATAGCTTAAAAAACTTGGCATATGGGCCTGGAATAGCTTCTGAATCAGTGATTCAGGCTTTTTGGGAGATATGAATTCCTTAAAATCAGCAATCTCTCTCTGTTTTAGATTATTTGATTGTTTTTAATGAATGGTCAAATAATATTATAGGTGAGAGTTAATATGAGAGTGAATCTAAACCTGCAGCCAGAAAGCCATGTGAGATTTTCCCCTATTTGCAATGGGTGCATCCAGCCACCTCTCCCTTGGAAAGAGCACAGCTGTGATCTGTGTCAAGGAGTAAGGGCTGCTCCGAGATTGCAGTGATTACCTGATTTGCATCTTCAGTTGAAAGGAAATTCTAGCTAATCAATGGACTCCACTACACTTGTTTCAATTTAAATAAGCAAGTCTAAAAGCCTTTCTGCACCCCTGTTTGTTTAAGTTGGCTTTGTCTCTTTGATCTCATGTTAACATACCTTAATGACAGGTAATGATTGATAATGGTGTATTGTAAAGTTCGGGTAATAAATAGTGTTTTACTCATAATAATGCTGAATAATGTACTTTTTATGACCCAGTTTGATGGAAAATTTCCTTGTCAACTCTGCCTAATTGTCCAAACAAACCACCCATTACTTAAAGAGATACATGTCTAAACTAGACACATTAATTAGGGTCATGACTGAGCTGCACAAAGGAATATAGTAACACTTCAGTTATCTTTAACTATGATCTTTGGACAGCAGTCCTAATGTTTAACTGAAGTTTAATGGGAAGCTATTGTTTACACTATTCTTTTGTAGCTCACAGACGTGTTGGAATCAATCCATAGTGGCTGGGTGATGGGAAATGTGGTATCTTCCTGAAAGTCATTAAAGGTCTTAAGCAATATTAGTTTGAACACCAAAAATTACAGAACTGAGTAAGACTGGATGAAAAGGAGGAAAAACAAAAAGAGGTGCAGTTTTTAGGTGTCAAGATTATACTGTACATCCGAGTGCTGTGCCAAGTCCTCTGGGAGTGCTGGCTCTTCCACAGTGTCCCGCTGGCATTAAAGTTTCCATAATGTAGTGAGGCCTCAGAAGGACCAGTGTGGACTTTAAAAAAATTGCCAAACTTGAGAAAACTTTATGCATAGTGAATCACCCCAAATGATGAAGAACAATGAGATTCTAATTCTGTGAAAACTTCAGCTTCCGAGAGTAGAGTGACCTGTAGGATCAAATAATTTTCTAATGAAGGGTTTCTTTGATGATGAATTCTGGTCCCTTTAGATAAACAATGCTCACTTTCATAAGTACCATACAAAGAAGCCTGAGACACTGCTGGTACAAGAGAATTTGTATTCTCTCTCACTGCCTCCATGCAGCAGAGCATTTGCT
This sequence comes from Bombycilla garrulus, assembly GCA_013400315.1. Taxonomy (NCBI): domain Eukaryota; kingdom Metazoa; phylum Chordata; class Aves; order Passeriformes; family Bombycillidae; genus Bombycilla; species Bombycilla garrulus. The sequence goes on from VXBU01004950.1 coordinate 1,114,712, forward strand.
GGGCACTGAAAACAGCAGCTTCTGTGCAAGACTGTGTCAGTGTGCTTGGAATGAAATGAAAAACCTACTGCCTGTCCCTTTCCTTCCTCTGTTGTTTCCATTCAGTATCAAAAGTGTAGAAGACGTTATGCCAGAAGGGATTTGTCCTTTTTATCTAGGAAGAGAAATGTTTTTCTATTTGCATTTCTGAATTGCTTAGCTGCCCAAGCATGCTTTATGTGTGCTGCTTGAAATGTGTCATCAGATCACGTGTCCACTGTTCTCTGGCTGATGTTGGACTTTCTCCAACAAATATGGATTATGTTAAAGCAGGTTCTGAATTGACGAGAATATGTTAATAACTCCCAGATGGGCATCTTTGTGCAGGGAAATACAAGCAGTCTATGGCAGGAGCTAGTGCTTGGCAGGTCCATCATTCCGTCATTAAAGGCCACATTATTACTCCCAACCCTGCTTGCATGACAATTGATTGCATAAGCTCAGTCTCCCAAAGCCAAATAGACACAATTTGCTTTTAGATGTACTTTACTCTTGTAAGGAATCTTTTTATGCCAGTCAGTGCTTCCTCCAGTTTATAAAATGGATTTTTTTATAATTAAAAGATAGGGTGAAATAAACCCTTATGTTCCACAAATGCACACCTAAGGTCATTTTTCCAGATGTGTGATATAAATATAAGCTCAGAATACTTATACTCCCACTGCGAGGACTGTATTATTCAATGATGTGTTTATCTAAGTTTTGCTTGGAGTTATAATTGGATGTGCTATTGAAAAAAGTTTTTTTCGTGCTCCTAAAGGGGCTTGAAGTCTTCCTATGACTTGATAAAAATGATATTGCTTTCCACTTACTTGCATGGATAGGAAGGAGCTGTAATAACTAGATAAATGCATAAACAATATATGCAAGTGTGAATTACATGATAAACATATCTTGATCACTTCACTTGTTCCTCATCTATTAATCCATTTTACCAAAACATTCCAAACTCTGTCCATCCAGCAAGCATTTACAAAGTATGAATGGCTAGAAAACATTATTTTTCGCTCCATCCAACAGTTTTCCTCAAATCTTACCCACTAAGTATGCAGTTGAGAACTTAAAAACAAATGCAAAAGCCATGTTAAGTTTTTTGTAGTATTCAAAAAAAATAGAGGTTTTTAACAGATTATATCTTTCACTGCTAGCTGGAAGTGAAGCAAAGACTTTGGATTCTGGGAATGAGAAACTCAGAGATTCTTAGTTCTTGGTCTTACCTTTAATTCTAGAGCTGTTTATCCAGGAGTTGAATCCTACAAAGCATTGCCTGTACTGAAAATCTGAGTAGTTACCTAGTTAACACTTCAACACCTTCATAAAGTAATAATAATTTTTTGTGAAAGGACCAAACGACTAAATCACGAAATTGTCTAGATTATTCCACCATAAGGTCAGTGATCTCTATACCCTATTTAATGTAGTCTCACAGGCCCATATACGTATTTCCTCATGCACCTGTATTTAAACACAGACTTTGTCTGATACATCCATGATAATGATACTGTTCTTAGCAATACAGAGGGTAAAGTATACATTTTGAAATCACATCCTTAAGTTAGCTGATGAGAATTTACATTTTTCAGCACATTCCAGGGAATACTACTGTGTTGGGGCAGTATTTTCTGGTGATAACCCAGAATGTCAATACTATCAAATATTTGGATCTGATGCAAGCATCAAATATATCATGAGGTGTCCTCTTAGTTTTGTGCTTCTCTCGTCTCTTTCTACGTGTTCTGATATTATTACTCTCAAACTGGCACTTAATTTTCTTGGCTCTTAAAATGAGTGTTGTAAGAGTAGTTGAATGTAATATGTGGTATTTTAATATTGTGACTCTTAATGCTACATAAAACCTTTGTTTCCTACAGGTTTATTGAGCTGGTGTATTAGATTTCCTGCTGCATGAGCAAGAAGATTATGGTGGCTTACGTCTAAGTATACTTTTGGGAGGCATTTTGTGTTTTCTCTATAAATAGTCTTTCTAAAACACAATTGTGAAACTATTAATGTTTATATCACATTATACATCTCTCTAAGTTTACTGTGATGAGTATACAGGGTGGTAACAAGAGGAAACCTTTTTGCCTAGGAAACGTGTTCGGAATTGTTATCGTTAGAAGCCTACTGAAAGGCAATTTTTTTAATATTTATGTTATCTGTAGGATAGTTTGGCTTATTACACTGAGTCATCCCTGTTTTTACCAACAGCAAAATTACATCTTTTATGGAGTTAAGCACTTCAATGGAGCTTGCAAATACACAGTTTTCAGCAGAAATTTGGGTGCTCTGGCTAATCTTTTTTTTTTTCTTTTTTTTTTTTTTGTCAGAAAGAGGTGAAATGAGTCAGTTGCAATTATAAGTTCTTCACAAATAAAATTTAGGCTTTGGGATGAGAGTGTGTGCACAGCAAAACTTGTATTTTGTACTGGAGAAAAGCTTTTACCTTAAGGAAAAGAATGCATTTATTATGTACTTTAAAGATGCCAACGCTAGAAAGAGCCTTCATCTTGACACACATGGAAAATTCTATGTGGAGGGAGGGATGAAGAGGCAGGTCATACCTGTATTACAGACTTCCATTCTGTTTTAATGAGCAATTTCTTCACGATTTGGGAGAAAATGCTACAGGTCTAGTTCTGTGAACTCCCCTGCAGCCATTTTTTCATCTGTATATGAAGAGCCACTTTCACTATGTTTTTTTTTCAAATGTAAGAGCGAAACAAATATTTGGCATGTCCCCGTCCGGCGAAATGAAGACCTTGCTGTCTCCAAGCTACGCGGATCAGCTCCCGGTGAGCCCTCCTCGGGCAGGGATGCGGCGTGGGCTGTGGGTAATGAACAATTTGCTGGGGGCACGGCTGCGGGGCAGTGCCCGGGGCAGGGCTGCGGGCAGCCCAGGAACAGCTGCCAGGACAGGCGGACCCGCCCTCCCGCGCTGCCACCGCAGCCGCCAGGGACGCGGAGGAGCTATTAGGTCAGATGAGTTACATTAAGTGGCAAGTGATAAATTCAAGATGACAATTCAAAACAGCAGTGTTTCTTCTGGTAATTAATTCCAGTGGTGCCTAAGGCAGTGCTTAGTTGCTACAACCAGTGTGGCCAATGCTGAGCAGCTAATGAGAAAACATTACAGCAAGGATTAGAGGCCAGTGCATTCTGGCAGGATGAGGTCACTATGATTAGAAAATATTAGTTCAGGCTTAATGTGATAAACTGACTATGACAAAGAGACTTTATTTTATCCTGAGTGGTTAAAAGGCAAAAATTATTTTCATTTATTTGTTGTTTGTCAACCACATTTTACTTTACTTGCCTATAGTCCAGTGGCACCAAGTGTTGCTTTGGTGCTCGCATATGCAAACCCTCTCAAGCCTAGTTGCCTGCTGCAGCCAGACACAAATTCTTGTCTTTATCTGTTTTAATTACTTCTGTCAGTTAACAAAACTCAGCTTAGAGGATGGAGCTGTATGGTGGTTACATCTAAGCAGAAAGTAACACTTCTGCTTTCCTATTGCCTTGGGTGAGCAGCAGTGATGGAATCACATGGTTCTGTCTTGCGAAAGACAATCCCACCTGAAAACTCTGACTGTGCTGGGGATGTGGAAAGGTGGTGCAAGAACAACCCTCTCCTTCTGCCATAGCATGGCTTTGAGGGGTTACTTGTGAAGAAAAAGCCTGTACTCAATGACATTTTAAAAAACATTTCTGCAAGTTTTTTCCAGGCTGTTATGCTATTCCCCTGTTATAGTTGCGGGATCTGTGTTATTCATAAACTACTGCTGCTGTGTGCTGGCCTAATGGAAACCTGTGGGTTATGATGTGCTTGCTAAGCACTTCTACCAATGGAGACAAAAAATGATCATGGAATGAGACTTCTTTCCTACTAATTGCAAGGATACAGATGAGATGGGCCGCCTATTGTGGCACTTGGATTCTTTTGTTGTCTAAAGCCTGAAGTTATTTTTACATTTTTGTTTCCTCTAATCAAATTTATGTAACAATCATTTTTAAACTGAAATCATTAAAAGTACTTCAGCATAAATGTTTCCATAGAGCAGATAAAAAGTGTTTAATCACATCAGCAAGACTTCAACTGGTCCCAAGTGTCAAATAATGTAATTAATTGGCAAGCTTGTAACCAAATTCTTACATTATCTCAGAACAGATTGAGCTATCAGGGATGTTCTTACTCTGTGTCTTGTTGGAGTTACATACCTTTAGCTTTTAAAAAAAACCAAAAAGCTTTATTATTTTTAAAATTTCATCAAGACATAAGAGAGTGTTTTCTTCCTTATCACACCCACCTAACTTATATTTTAGAACTATTCCAGTATTCTCACAGAAGAAAATATAAGTTCCACACAATTTTTTCTTCTAATTCAACTACTTTTGAACACCATTGAAATACTATAGTAAAAATATATGGTCTCCAAAGCAAAACTTGGAATGGAGTTTACTTTAGTTACAGCAGTAGTTAAAAATATTTGTATCAAATGCGTTGACTCTTAATTTCATAGATTTGCAGTGACACCAATATTATTTTTCTGAACAATTAAAGCATCATTATGGGTACTACTCTGCAATCTGATGATGACATTTGCTTGCACGATACTGAAATATTTTTGGACATACAAGATTATTATATAAACAGAAAAAGGACTATGTTTGCTCAGGTTTTATTAATTTTTTCTTGTAGATACATATGGAGAATTATTTTGTCTTCATTTGCAGGTAGAAGACAAAATACATTATAGTTAAACCCTATAACATGGCCTTAGAATCTCCATTAATTGAAAGGTTGGAAACTACAACTAAAGTATATTGTATGCAACAATTTGACTCCAATCTTACTGTCATTTATTTTTAATATCTGAATTTTCATATAGGCAAAGCACCTTAAGCGCAAATTAAACTCTCAGGATAATGAAAACACAGGTTTAGAACTGCTGGATTCCTAGGTAGACATTGAAATTTCTGTAGATTCCTACAACATCATTCTGAATTGTTTCCTTAATACTGGAATCAAAGAAGATTTCAGTATAACTTCCATACTTCTAAGTACGAGCTTTTAGGTAGACATATAATGTAATATACGATAAACTTTCAAACTGGATTTTCAGTATGGCTGTTGGGATTTGGTTCCACATGGGAGAATAGCTAATAAGTCTGGATGTTAATCCTGATATAACCATAACATGTCATGAATTTGAAGGGACCCACAAGGATCATCAAGTTCAACTCTCATGGCTTCTCTCATTTAAGTGATTTAAATACAGGCTTCCATTTAATCATAGCATCAGAAAAAATATTTTATTTCAAAATTTTGGCCAGGGTTTTGCCCAGTCTGTGAGGTTTTCTGTCTTCAAAGCAAGTGCACAGAGATTCTATAAACAGATTTTTCTTCAGACCCTGGTGCCAAACCTGTGTGACTGTTAGAAGAGACAGATGCTTGGAAAATTTTTGCTTTGCCCTTACTAAACTGACTTACAGTTTATACTCACTAAAACCTGCATTTGTGTATTCTTCTGTTTCTGAACAGTATTTAGTGCAACAAGCATGGAGCTGGCTGAACACATAAACACTGAGAGATGACAGGGTTTTGCTGCGGTTGGAAACTTGGAAAAATATAATTGCATCGTTGTCCCTCATTGTGCTCCCACATGTAACTTGCTTAAATGTCATTTGTGCTGCAGGCTCTCACTCTTCCCCTCCCCATAACCCTCGTTCACCCCGCACTCAGCCGTCATGATCGCGACGGAGCGCGGCGCTCCGGGTGATTCCCAAGCAGGCGCTGCCGATCATTGACCTGGCTATTGTTGTTTGTGATGCTTACCGGTAAACTTCCGCAATCAATACAGCGTGAGCCTGCCTAGCTCCTGGGAATGCAAACCTCAAACAGCGCACTTAATCTTGAGGCTGGCTCTGGCTCCCTGCTCTGCTGCTAAACCGGGTAGTTGGCCTACTTGATGCGGCATTATTGCTGCCGAGGTCAGGTGTGAGGCGGCTTGGCAAGCGCTGATGAATGGCTGTTTGTGATGGAGCACCTCTCCTGCCCAACCAGAGACATTTAATAATGATGGACCATAAGCGTGCGCACTAAAAACCTTGTGGCTTGGTTGTGAGCTTGTCTAGTGAAAGCTAAAGAAAGCAAGGTGTTAGTTTGGAACAGCGATTTGGGAAAAAAAGAATGAATGTGGAAAGCAAGGTCTTATTAAAAGTTAAAGAAACCTTCCCCTTTGCTACAAAATTGTAGGAGTGGCTGCAAAAAGATATATTTTCCTGCCATCCTACTTGCACTGGTTCCTCTTTTCCTTGCATGTTAAAAAAGTGAAAATCACTGGCCTTCAAGATTATTTCTTAACACAAATTATCTCTTCAGGAATTTATTTTATTTGAGCTGTGTTCTCCAACACAAGGTATTAAGTTTTGAAACTCATAATATGGGTTGAGACTAGGTGCTCAAATACATCTTGCAAAAGTTAAGTTTCTCTTCTCTAGAGAAGAGAGAAATCTTTGTGAATGAAACAAACTGCAGAAAAGTTGACCTTAATGCTGGAGAGAGCTTTCCATGAGGTTTCTGCCTTAAGAAGAAAAAGCTGAAGTAACCAAATAATAATTTCTGGATTTATTAGTGTGTTAGCCTTTGATTCCATAGGTTTTTCCGCAGACAATGTCTCCTACAGACATTGACTGTAACATCCAAACAAAACCCAAAGAACACAAAGCTCACCCACATGGAGTGTGGCACTGGTCCACCACTAAAAACCACAGGCCATCAAGAGCTCTGAAACAGGCACTAGTGCTCCATTCTACATCTGATTCAAAGTCAAATAATCGTGTTTCTGGATCCAGATATTCATAATTATGGAATCACTTCTTACAGGTGTAAAACACTCCAGAAAATCCATAGAGGAGCACCCGTGCATTGTGATTTAAGATACATTCACCAGCCTTGCATAAGCAGCTGTAGTAAAGTTTGTACTGAAGAGGACCTGAAAGCTGGTCGGTTAAGTCCAACACCCTTTGTGTTCAAAACCATCCATTAGCCTATGGACAAACATCACTCTTGAGAAAAATGTATATTTTCCCTTAGATATTCCAATCCTGCAAGCTGATGCTTGACAGTAAAAAATTCAACCTTATGTGAGCTGTCCACTTGAACCCTAATGCTCTTTCACTGTGAGTGATGCACGTTTGAAAACTTATGTAGAAGGGAAGAGTTTTGCTCCAAACATTTGCCTGTTTCCTAAACCAGTCCAATAACAGGATGAGTTGCTGTGCAAGCCACAGCACTCTTTCTAAAGACAAATTCAGTGCTGAGATTTTAGAAGTGTTTGCACCATTAATTGCTTTGTGAAACTTAACGCAATGTCCCCCAAAACGTTTCATTGTCCTTTTTTTCCCCTCAATACAGGGAGATGAGATTCTCACTAGACTATTAAATTTTATTAGAGAAGACCTGCATTTTTATGAACACAAATTTAGGGAAGGATGAGTGTTGGAAGGCGGAGTTAGCTGATGAGAATTGAAACTACCCAAATATGGCCCGTTGGTTTTAACTGAGTATAAGTCACGTTATTCCTGGTCATGACTTGACTTAAAATTTGTGAGTTTCTGGCACAAGTCCCCAGAGTGTGACTCGCAGTGATAGTGGTTGCTGGAACCTCTAGTGCCTGGCTGTTTAGTTTTGCTGTGCTGTGTGAAGTTGTGTAGAGATTTTGCAAAAAAGGAGCCTCTTTTTCATATGCGAGCAGCTCTGAATTACTGCTTTTGATTTTCACAAAGAGCAGCCAGATGCAGTGAGGGATTTTTGTCTCCTGCTGGTTCCATTTTCTTGCACAAAGGCAGTGCAGACTGAGAGAGGTAAGCAAGTATGTAGGGTCACTCTGGACAGCCCCAGAGGCATGAGTTCTAATTTTGTAAACCAGTAACATAAGTTGATATGTTTTTACAGGTATGGGAGTCAGAAAAATTGGTTTGTACCAAGGAACAAGTAATTTACAAGAAATAATATGTAGGAAGCTTTTAATTCAGCAGCCTCTTGTAGTCTCTCATTGCTTGTTCCTCCCACTGCAGTGCTGCCCCTTACTTTGTGTAGTTAGTCCAAAATGTCTGAAAATGATCTCTTGCAAAAATTTAGTTCACTGTCATGAGAAAACCTCCATCCTGAAAAGAGTCTGGATGGTTTTGTAAAGGAGACCCCACTTATTTTCTTACTGAAATGCCTTTTTCTGGGTTGTAACTATGGATGGAAGCAATAGCTTGCGGTCAGTATGGAAATCTGCAAATGCCCCAACATACAAGGGAGAGATGAGATGCCTTTGTGCTCGTGTCTTTCCCACTGTGCTGGGACTCTGGAGTCCAGCAGCAACAGCTGCAGGTTTTAGACATGATGGCCTTGCTGAAGAGCTCTACAGTGTGTCTGAGGGCTAAAGCACCAACATGGGAGCAGGCAGTGTGCGTGTGCAACTGGTAAAAGAAGTGGAAGGGTGTAATGATTAAGAATGCAGGAAGTAGATATGGTCCTTAGGGTGAATCAAAGAGACCCAATTGTAGTGAAACTAAGTATTAAAAAAATTTAGCTGAGTGTATGGTCTATTAGGTTAGGCAGCAATTGTAAAAAGAAAAAGTCACGAAAGCCCCATTTCTGAGATTTTTTAAAACTGAACAAGTCAAAAGACCAGAAAATATACTGTAGATAGCATAATATAATGATAGGAGGATAGACTTAGTCCAGTAGGCCTATTTAATTTCTAATTCCTCCGAGTCACTTAAGCTATTTATGCTTAATTTTACATAGTTATGACTACAGAGTATAATCATCCAAATTGCAATAAAATCCTTTTAACAGATTAATAAAAAAAAGTGATGTTGCATTTTGCTTCAGTGAGCTAGCATGCCTCAGAAATGAGTGACAATCCGTGCTGCTGGGGCAGCAGCAGGGTCACCAGTGATACTTTTACGTAATGTCCAGTCCTATGCTTAGTTATAATCCTGTATTTTGTTTTTCCAGAAGGAAAAGCCACAAAGTAGAGGATCCCTAGTGCTGTAAAACTATGAACTATAATACGTACTCCAGAGCTCCTTCCCATTTGGTTCTTAACCCAAGAGGAGGTGATGGCCTGGCTTTGGCTTGTATTTGGGCAGGTACCCTTGGCCAGGAGTCCTGAGCTGTGTAGCACTTTTTCTGCCTTGTCTCTGCGAGTGTTGGAGAGGAGGGCAGTGACCAGGAGCCCCTTGCTTTGCTCCCTAGGTGGGCAGGGATGTGATGAGTGCCTGCCATGTGCCAAAATCCCAGGCAGGGGAGGGAGAAGGGGAAGAGGAGGCTGTGGGCCCATCTCCCCAAGCGGGATGGGGGCTGCTGAAGGCAGCACCCACTGCAGACTAGCATCAGGACCAGAATGTGCAGGTGCACTGAGTTCCTCCTTTGACTCCTAACATATTTGTTTCTTACCATGACTGTTCTCCTGAATGTTGTATGACTTGCTTCCAGTATGTAAAAACAATGTAAACATCGGTATTTCATTTCCACTTTGTCTAACACAATCGCTAGGAACTCTTCTCTGGAATTAAGTTTACAGCTATTTGCAGAGAATTATCCTGATTACTTTCACTTTGGTGCCTGGCTCTGACATTTAAAGCCTATTTCATGGAGGTTTTCCTGCCCATCCTTACCCTCCTATGAAACTGTTTTGAGTTTTCTGTGAGCAAGAATGAGCTGTTAACTCTTAGCATAAGATGCTCTGCATTTTGCTAAGAACTGTTTTGGTGTTTGTAACTGACACATAGCATATTTTAAATTTCTATCTAGCCAGTCATCTGATACACAAGTTGTATCATCCTGTGAATGGTCACTAAATTCAGCACTAGGATATCTGATTGTGACAGGGAGAATTTTGAGCACAATAAATGTGGGAAACATATTTATTAATCACATTTATTTTAATTAGAAAGGAAAGTGATGTGAAATTCCTATTTTACAAAAAGTAAACCATTACCTACTAATGGGTTAAAAATAAACAGGAGCCTTCATATAAAAAAAAAAAGGCAAAAGAAGCAGAGAGAAACGGTAATGACAGTTTTGAAGTATCCAGTACCTGTTGTGACAGGAATAACAAATTAATTGGGACTATAACGGATTCTTTGTAAAGGTGAAGTAAACACACTTGACTGTATATTTTTCACCATCAGTTAAGTCTCAATTGGTTCTAAAAATAAACAGAAGACATTGAACAGTTTTAATGGATTTTGACACCTAGGTATTATGCTGTCACTCCAGTATAAATGAATCATAACTTTAGACTGCGCCAAGGAATTACTACACATTTGGAGAAAATTTATGGTGCACCAGGCTTTGAATCATGATGTGATATCAAAACTAAAGTCACAAGAGGAAAAAAGTCTGGCATAAATTATTATTTACCCAAGCCACACATATCCATGTGAACGCAACAAGTATGGTTTGCAGGGTTAGTTAGAAATGCCACTATAATTTCTAAGTGTTAACACCTCTCTGAGTGGCTGTTCTGGCAGAGCTCCCAGGGAGCTGCATCCAGGGGGGAACAGAGCACAAATGCTGGGCAAACTTCTGCAGCTGCCAGATTTTTGTTGCTTCTCAGAATTTGACCTAAGTAAGAGTTTACCAATGAAGAGGTTAAAAGAAAGATTTTCAGCATCTGACTATGCATTTATGTTAGGCTTAAATTTACTTATTTTTATATCTATTACAGTACTTGCAGATGATTAATTTCTTACTTTGAGGTCAAAAGACCTTAAACTTTTTGTGGCTGTGAACATCTGCAAAGTGATGAGTTGCTGGGTTCAAGCTGGCCATCTCATTTGTGGTCATATAGGTAGGTAAGCCTTAAAATATACAGACATATGCATATAATATTTGCTGAGTCTTTTATAATTTATTTGAAAGCATGATAGTTTGTGCAGTTGCTTAGACGATGAAAGCATGCTTTTTAATACTTCTAAAGAAAAGAGATATAGACAGGTATACTTCAGAGAAGGCTCAGTTGTGTTCAATGCACTATTTCATAGTAATGGCTTTTGTAAGTCCTCATCAAAATTATCCTGCTTTTGAAAACACTTGTTTTTCAAAGCATAAGGCAGGTGGTTGCAAACAGTCAATCCACAGTACTTTTACAGCTTCCTCAGCAATTTCTCCTGTTTTTCAGCATATTCTGAACTTATATTTTCTGGCGTTTTGGCTTAAAACCTGACTATTTCTTCAGAGGTTATTATACAATACTAAAAAGAAGATATCCAATTTTTAAGACTATTAAGCAAAAAGGAGCAAATCCAAAACAGATTATAAGCAGGCAGAGAAGAGGTTTTGTCCAGAAATCCATAGTGTATCAGTTTATAAAGCTTTCACACATTCTGGCTGTAATGCTTTACAAAAGTGGATTGATTCACTGGTTTTGACCTACTGGGAGGCTAATCATTTGTTTAATGACTTTGGTAATCTTCTCTTCAAGCGGTGGTACGGGTGCTGAACTTGCTGCTGATGGCCCTAAGGCTCGAGGTCAAGCCCTTAAGTGGTTCAAACACTCTGTTCTTTCTCCGGTCGAGCCTGGCAGCGCCGCCTGCCTGCCTCTCTCTTGTGCTCCTGGGTTTGTTTTGCAGGCTCCATCCAGAGGTTGCCCTTGTGCGGTGCCGGTGCAAGAGCGGGTGGGCATCCATCCCCCTGCTCCAAAGCAGTTTGCCGATGAGACCAAGAAACTTCCAAGATCTGTGACTGCAGCTGTAAACAGTGTCCTGTTTCTGCAGCTGCCACTGCCTCTTGCTGCAGCTATTAATCTTGCAGAAGAGACCGGTGTGATGTTTGAAAGCAACTTTGTATCATCTTTTATTAACCAGGTTAGTGCAGAATGGCTGTCACCAGGAGCAGAGCTATGCAAACCACACGAGGGGTTCGCCCTGTTGCTGAACTGGGGGGAAAGAAATGGGGAAAGAGAAGAGAGTTGGGTTTGTTCCCTGGAAAACAGAAGAAGGAAGAAGCATCTACTGTTAAAAAGCCTAAATTTTTTCCCTTCAATTTAAGGCAATTTCATGTACTTCTTTCTTTCTTCCTTAGCCTGATACATGTTTCAGAGTAACTTTAAAATGGGGCAGTGTAATGTTGCAATTTAGACTTTGCTAACTTTGCAGGGAAATGGTACCCCTGGAATCACTGTGCCCCCATTGTGCTCACTTGAGTGGCCTGTTTAGCACGCTGACCCTGCCCATTTTCTCTTAAAAACAATCTTGACAGCTGATTGCTGTCACCTGTTCCCCAGCAGTCACTAAGCTCCTCATATGCTCTTCAGGCGGGCTAAGGAAGTTGTCTGTGAAGTGTTCCCTGGGAGAGATGGTGTTTTCCAGGGCTGATCCTGGCCAGGGTGTGTTCACCACCCGCTTGTTGAGAGAAGTCACAACAAAACCTTAAAATGCCCAGTCTTATGTAAGTCTGTTTTTAACCCACCTGCCAGGGTCTAGTGGATGGTTTTAAAATGTGCATCAGGTGTAATGAATTCTGTGATATCCGCCTCTTTCCCCAAAACTGCTGCCAAAGATTTGCCAAGCAGTGGTAGCTGCACATAGCCTTCCCTTGGGATCTTCAAAGGTGGAAAGTCTCAGCTAATCAGAAATATGGATGTGTATATAAAATATACATTATTCTAATCTGGGTTGTTATGGGAGAAACTGCATCCCACTGTGAGCATAGAGTCTCCTCCCTGACAGCAGCTGGTGTGTAAAAAGCATGTGGAGGATGTTTACTGTGTGCCTACGGTGTGGGTTTTAATGCTTCCTCAACCTGTAAAGGGAAATTTCCTGGGCAAAGTGGGAGGCCTATGCTGAGCATCCTGAGCTGGGGTGTTGGCAGGGCTGCTGTGAGATTCCTGAGTTTATCTGATGCTGACAGCATCCATCCTGAAGGGGATAATGCATTCAAACATTATGAATGCGGGGGTTGGCATTCAAACATTTTTTACATGAGTTGTGAGCAAAAGTACTGGTACCTGAGAAGCTTCAAGCACATTCATTTTTATAGCTTATCCAACCAAGACAAAATGAAGAGATGGAGATACACAACACGTCATGACATATTTTCCACCTTTGCTTGTTTCTAATATGTGCAAATGACATTTTTAAACATTAAAAAAAGGTTCACCTTGAGTTTATAATACTTAAATTGTTATCTGTGTCTTAGTTCCTCTGAAATTATGCTAATTATTTTATCAATTTATTAATGCAATTAATTTTATAAAGGCTTTCAAGTTTATTTCCCTGTAAAGAACCCCAAAGCATTCTCACAGTACCATTACTTTGAAGGTTCTAATTTTAGGTCTTTTTCACTTTGTGTTTATTAGCAGTGTGGCAGCATTTCTTTTTTCATTGAGTACATGACTTGGGCATTATCAATTAATTCTACACGGAGATATTAATCTAGCAGGTACATTTCTCTGGTAATAAAGACAAAAAATTAAGATATTTATCTAACGGGCTTTTTCCTTAAAGGGACTATTCTAAAATTTTTCTTCTGGTGTTCTGCAAACTCTAAGGTATTTTGTTTTCATAAATTATGAAAGGAAAATGTCACAAGCTATCACTGTTTCTGTGCTCTGCCTTTGCTGACAGCTGTATGATGCTCATTCAGTGCAGCAGATTGGGAGCTGAAAGTTTCATCAATAAATATGACTCTGATGGCTTCATGTCAACGGTCAAGGTAATGGCCTTTTATTATCCTGGAAACACACTTCCACAAGGAGTGTGTATATTTTTCTTAAATTCTTCTGAAGAGAATTTTTTTTTACTTTTGCATACAATTTTAGTCATTGTCCTCTGTAACTGATATATAAGGCATTTTAATAAAAGAAAAATAATCTCTTAATTTTTATTTATTACTGCTTGCTGAGGAAGAAGGAAATTAAGAGAACGTTGAATTGTCTTACTGTAAACTTTGTGATGACTGTAGAAGTATTTTGTAATATTTTGAAATCTTTGAAAATAGAAAGGGAATCATGCAACTGACCTATTAGAAAAAGTACAAAACATAGCACTGAGAGATTTGCGGTGTTAAAAATCACAGAACAGCTTTATTCTGCACTAATTGGATGAGACATAATTATGTATTCCATTGAATTTTAGAATTATTACTGTTATGGTTAAAAATATTAATTTTTAAATCGAATTTTCCAGTCCATTGTATTACTGAAGAAAATTATTGTAACACATGTATATACTGCCAGGAACAGTACGCACCCATATGAGAAAGAAATTAGCTTTACAATATTTCAACTTTTCACTGCTCTTTTGCAGATTAGATGATTTCTAATATTTAAAATATTTTTGCAAGTTTTTAATTTTTCTTGGAGCTTTTTAAAGTGGTCTAGTAAATGTATTTATTGTTAATTAAATTAGATTTTAGTAACAAATTTAGATAGGTTTCTCTGTCTGGTTAGTTAGATGGTCAGTATTTGGCCCTCAAATACTAACTTGTAGATAAAAATCTAGGGAAAAAAGATACCCTACTTCTACAAAAATATTTTTAATTCAATGACTGTCCTATGATTTTATATTTTATCCAAGAGTTTTAACTTATATTTGTAAGATTTTTAGAGTATGTAAATAGCTGTAGTGGATGTATAATTCTCAATTACATCTGATTTGCAAAACCTTCTCATTAATACATGTATTCCATAAGAGAGAAGACCAGCTAATTTTGGGGAATTTCAGCATATCTGAAAGAACCGACAGCTGCCAATAGATTAACATATTAGTGAAACTGTTACTGGGAGATACTGCTTTGGCCCTATGAATTTGAGGAATGTGGCCCCTTTTCATGTAAAAACTGTGTCCATTTGGTTTAAGAAAGAAAACTTTTCTGCATTGGATTTTAGCTTCCATCAGTGTTACAGCATTTTGTATACTTTCTTTAATATAAACTACATTAAAATCAAGCTGGAATTCCTTCCAGATAATTGAGGAATAAAATAATCTCTACAACATCCATGAAAACAAGGTAATTTCTATCATGTGTCTTAGCCTTATCTAATAGTTCCTTTGATATAGTTTGCATCTGGTGGATCTTGCTTTTATTTAAATAATATTTTAAATTGTGGCACCCAACTGGCTCTGAGAAAATGAGGCACCCCAAGAGCTGTGGGTGCTGGGTGTGGTCCCACTGCTCCTGCTGGAGCTATGGGCACCAGGCCCTCCTGGCAGAGGGCTGCTCTGCTCCTGGAGCTCTGGGGAGCTCGGGGGTGGATGGCTCAGCTGCCCTGCCCAGGCTGTACCACAGGCATGTAGCTCTCTGCCACTAGTGCTACACAGGAACTCAATGAAGAATCTGAAAGCACTAATTAAAAGTTATGTTATGAGAAAGGTGCTGGCTCTGGGCACTTAATTGAATTGATGTGGACTGCTGAGGTGGGGAAGAGGACCAGAATTAGGTGATGTGGCCCTGATCTGCAGTAGAGACTTGTCCTTGCTTTGTGTTTTCCTTTTCCTCTGCTGCTGGTAGAACTGCAAGCTTAAAATTCTCATCCTTGCATGCTAGACAGCTTCAAAAAAGTAGAGATATGAAGCAAATAAAGCAACATTTTACTGAAAGTTCATTCATCAAAAAGCTGCATATTTTGAAAAGGGTAAAAGTACTACTAGACCCATCAGGGATAAGTAAAGGCTATATACTATAGATTATTTTAATCCCCTTGCTAGATATAAAAGGGATAATTACATATTTGTGGTTGAAGCCATGTGGTGGAAAAATCAATACAACTTTTTTGTATGACACTTCATTAGTGTGAAAAATTTTAAAAGCTGAAAAGAAGTGCCTTGCAATTAAATGCCTCTGCTATTTCAGATTCAGTAATGGGTTTGTATTATTATCTAGTTTATTTGAAATAGTGGTTGCACTATAGCAGTAATTGGAAAACATTGATTATGCACTTGTATATAGAAAACCTGGCAAATCATTACAGGGCATAGCAACAGTTAGTTAGCCTTACTAATGAAGCACTAATTGCTGTAAGTAGGTTAACATGTTAGTGAAACTACAGGGAGATAGAGCTTTGAAATCTTTTGTCTGTTCAGTGTTACATGTTTTTTATAAAATCTTATTTTAAGAAATCTCATTTTGCAAACACAAACCACAAGATTTGCTTGATGCTATATTTGGAATAATTTTGTAGGTTTGGTTTGTGTGGGTTTTTTTTCATTCAGATAGAAAGTCTGGCACACTTTAGTCATATTTATGCTACTCCAATCAACATGGTGACTTTAATGTATGTAAATGGCTAGCTGGAGTGAAAGGCTGGTTGGCTCGATTGATTTCCTTATTCTAATGCAATTATGTCATCCATGCTATATGCTTCTTGAACAATTTTTTTTTTTTTTTTTTAATTAGACTGTTCTATGTTTGATGAGGTAGTAGCTGAACTGCTATATGACTACTTGGGGTACAATTTTGAAAAAAAAACCAAAACCCTTCACTCTTTGAAAAACTGAAGGCCCCGTCTCTCTAGTAAAATGTATTAGAAATAGAAATGGATTATTTTATTACAGTTATTGACTAAGAAAGACATATTACAATTTCTTTAATTGATTGTGCCGCATTAGTACATTTTGCAAGCGTTTGAATCAGAAGCAACTTGAACTTCACTGTTGCTACCTGCTTAAGAGCATATCTTTAAGGTGTGGCTTCATGAGCAGCAGGAAGGATGAAATCCCGACCCTTCCTGAAATCCAGGGCACTTACAGGCCATCCTCCTTCCAGCCCTGCCCTCCAGGAGAGGGCTGCACGGCGGCTCTCCCCCATGGGGAGGTGCTCCCGGACCCAAAGCAATGGGAGTCAGCGACTTCCCCTGCCCTTCCCCGGGTCTCCCTCAGACCCTCCTCGGGAAGGTGACTGCAGGGTTTGGCTGCATGGGGCAAGTTGCAGAAGCTTCTGCAGCTTTTCCTCCTCCTCCCTCCCTCCCACCGTATGGCACAGCAGCTCCATTGCATTTTGATACTGCTTGGCTGCAAAAGTGCAGGGCCAGGATTTCCTTGTCTTAAATAGGTGTTAAATTCTCTCCCGGATTCACGGGAATAAAGCATGACCCCCTAAGAAGCTGCATAATGACCCTGACTTACAGAACATCTTGGAACAATTCTTACATTGAAAAGTAAATGAATAACAACACACAAACTTTACTAACCAAGTGTTAGAAAATGCCAGTTGTGATTCTTACCACATTCCAATTTTTAAAAAACAACTGTGTGTGGTTTTTCCAAAGATTTTAAAGGGTAGGAGGGATGTTTTAAAGGGAAAACTGTTTTCAGTTGAGAGCTCGCTTCAACTAGTTCTGCTTTGACTCAGCTTACTTAACAATATTATACCCCTCTGTTCATAATAATGAGCTGTTTTGTGCAAAGCAGCTCATTATTATGAATGTAAGGGCATGTTTGGACTAGTAAAGCAAATCATAAAAATTGCTGCCCATGTCACGTTTTTCCTTTGTCAATAAAAGATTTTCCTCAGGGTCAGAAGCAATTATTGACCAGAGAAAAATCTCAGGTTCTATTTGGAAATTTTACCTGATCGTTCTGGAAGTAAGGAAGTGAAGTTTTGAAACTGAAAGTATGTGTGGTGAACATTATGTGCAAGGTCTTTCATGTTAAGGAAATCACGACATCTGCCAATCTTTCAAATTCCAAAGGGTAAAGAATGAGGTCTGTTAGGCTGTCATCGAACATGACAGGCTTAATGTAAAGTTTATAACAGAAAAAGGGCAATCTTATTGTGGTTTATTCAGTTTTATGTTGCTTGTTCAGTAGAAAAGCTCATTTTTTATCTAATTTATAGCATTTGAAATACCAAACAGATTTTTTACATATCTCCTGAGCTCTCAGCTCTTCTTGGCTACCCCTTAGTCATTCCTTTAGGGAGCAGTCTTAAATCCTTCCAATTTAGCATCTATGTGAGACCAGACAATTGTTTTACTTGAGCATATCCTTCAGTTGTTATAGAGCTGTTTCTAACTCCAAACATTTTAGTTTAATTACTGCTTAGAATATTTGCTATATTTTTATCTAGGTTGCCTCTCACTTGAGCCCATTGGGCTGAAGAAAGAATTACTCCCCATGCTGTTCTGTAGCCTTTCTTGTTCAGATCTGTAATTGGCCCTGTGTTTTTGACTTTTTGCTAATAAGCAGCTTACTTGCTCTCCCACTAGACTCAACCCACCACTTTTGTTTCATGAATTTTACAAAGGATTTTAATAGATGCTTTAGGCTATGCAAAATGTTATATGAAGGAAAGCATTAATGCTCTAGCCTTGACACAAAGGATGTGTGAATGGCTGCTTATCATTACCGTCAGGTATCAGAATTTTCATTAGGAGTTCTGGAGGACAAAAGGGGGAAAAGTGTAGCTATATGAAAGAATATTAACCTATACTGTGCAACCAACCACAATTGCTTAGCATTTTACATTAACTCTCTTCAGACACTGGCTCTCATTATTTTCACACATACATAATAACTGCTTATTATAGCGGTACAGTTCACACTGATATATTGTAGATAAGGTTGTGTCAGCACTTCCATTATAAACCCTATTTTCAGAGGTTTAAAAGGCAGCTGTAAAAATTTACTCCAGACAGAAGATTGGTTTTCCAGGTTTCTGCCTCGAGCAATTTTTTTTTAAACCAATTAAAAACAATTGGCTGTTTTTTAAGCTACAGAAGTAAACAAAACAAATTAAGAGGTTTAAAGCACTTTTTGCACTTCTGTAACTCACAGACCTTTATTAAAAAAGAGAGAAAGAAATTTAGAAAGCAATCTGTTAGTGTTATACTCACCAGTGCTGTTCTGCAAATGAAATATACACTGTGCATTGCAAAAGAGAGTTGTAAACCAGGACGCTAAAGCTTAAAATTGACCTCTGAGCACAGTAGATGATTCTTAACAAAATATGTTTTTTAGCTCTAGAATATAAGCCTGGTCTTTGCTGTCACCAAACAAAGATCTAATTTTTCTGAAGTGCTCACTGCTCCAAGGACCGAAATAAATAGTTTCCCCTTAGGCTCCTCCTTGGGTTCTTTGGGAAACCAAGGTGTGATTTTGCAGTCCTGTCTGTGGCAGCTGCAGTCCCATTCGCTGTAGTATTGGAATCTCTCCTCAGAGATTTCCACTCCTGCAGGAAGATAATGACCAGGAAGTGGTAGAGGTTAAGAGAACTTCTGGAGATGGGGTGAGAGCCTTCCTGACTCTGCGTGTGACCGAGCCTGGCACTGCACCTCCAGTGCAGGAGACAATGGAGGTCAGCTCCCCTCCTGCTTTGCATTCCACAGATACCTATGGAGGCAGCCCTACTGATGAACTGCTGCTCGGGAAAGGCTCACTCCTCAGGTGATTGTGGCTCCAGTCACTGTGGGACACACACGCATTTTCCACCAGCTGTATCATGAGTACACGCAGCCCCTCATCCTGCCACAGGTTCCCTGAAAGCTCTTGAGAAGAGAAGGGATGTGCCTCCAGTGGCATTTGAGGACTTGTCATACAGGAGATGTGATACTTCCTGGCCTCGCATCTGGAAGGTGAAGGTGTGGCTGTCATTTGCAGTGCTCCTTCCTTTAGTTAATCCTGTGAATGTTGTCCAGGTGCCAGCATGGCGAACGGAACAGCACTGTTGGATTTTGCTCCGTAACTGTACCTGGCAGAGAGAAGGAAAAATAGCAGCACACCCATGGTTATGGAGGTTACTTGGGAGGTACCCAAATTATTCAGCTTGATGTCCTAACATTTCAGCCCATCTGTTCAAACAGGGATTTATCCACTACTGTGAATTGTGCCTTAGTATCTACTGGGTAATATTATGCGTTAATTTCTGCAAATAGATTTAGGTATGACATTTCTGACAGTTGTTCAGCTGAAATGGATTAATAATGCATTTTTACGATCTTCTTTTCACTTAAAAATATATTACAGTGCAGTGTACTGAGATAGCCTCTAGTTTTAAAAGAAATATTTTAAATATATTTAAATACAATTGGCTCATTTGGGATAGACATGGGCAAAAGAAAAACAACACCCTATGCACGTTCTTGAACCTTTGTCACTAATTTGGAGGTGTTTTCCATCTTTCCCCTTAAATGATTTCATAAGGAGATGTCGTGTGACAGAAATGTGACTGGGAAATGCCAGTGCTCTACCTTTTACCATAAGAACAAACGACCAAATACCTTGTCCTAGGTAGGTATTGTGTCTGTTTGCAGTACGGGAAGGTCCCCATCATAGAACAGATTAAAGCATCTGGAACTTGGAAAAAGTATAAAGGCACCTAGAGAAATGGCAAGATTTGGAAATTAAAGCCTATCAGTCATGTGTTTTGAGGTGGCAGTTTGTACAAATTGGAAAAACTTGTGACAAGCACAACAAGAGTCCATGTTTGCTCGCTGATTTGCTTTTGCTATATGGTACTAGTAATAAACCAGAAATCAGTCTGTTAATGAAAGCAGCTTAGTCAGATACTGAACTTCCGGCCCTATCAACTTCCCTTAGTCCCCCTCCTCACAAACAGGCTGGCATTGAGTTCCCCACACACAATTACCTCATACCCTCGTAGTGGCCACAGTACCTGCCCACAGGGCAGTGCCACCCCAGAGAGTGGCGGTCGTGGGGCTGCCTGCATGGAGCTCGTGGTACTGACACACTCCTGCTGTCCCCATGATTCACCTCCTGCTTCCAGAGAGAAAACCACTGCTGCCTGCCTCTGGAATAGTGAGCTTAAAACAGCTGTGGAGTATCCACAATCACACCCGTCTGCCCTGTGAGGCAATAGCTGCACAAGCAGGAAATGTAATAAGAAAGAAAACACAGGAAAAGAAATGTGAAAAGGTAGCAAAGTTCATGCATCATAATGTAGTTTCTATCTAAACAAAAATTCAAATTTAATTGTAAAATGGAAGTGGCCTTGTTTATGGAGAAGCTAATGGTATCTCTGTAAAGCTCATTAGGTATAAGCCATCTTATGTTTTAGATTTTACAAAAAAGAAGCAATTTGTGTTCACAATCTTATAGAAGAATTGCAAATTAAAAGTTGAGGCAAAGGATCTGGCAGGTTTCATCTGGGCAAAATAATTCATGTTGTGTTCCAGTTCTCTGATCTTTCCTGAAAAAGCTGCTTTGTTTGTGCTTATTCAGCAGCTGATGAAGATAGGATATATCTCATTAATTTTTTGGGGCAATGCACCCAAGTGTACTAAAATTGCAAGAACCCAAAGAATGCATGTGCAATCAGGAAGAATGGAAATGGGAAGAACAGTGTTTAATACAGTCTGGGCACTTTCCATTTTATGCTAAGATATAGGTTGCTCCACATTATTTAGTGTTAATGATGCATCACCAAATTTTCTCCACTACATGGAACTGTTTCCATGAGATTTGTATACAATGAGATAAAAATATAATGGCTGGGCTTAAATGACACATTGCAATTATCTTGAACCAAATAACTAAAAAGCATAATTGAAGAGTTTGACTCTTTCTACAGAGAACTTGAGATTTTAAATATAGGCCAGCAACATCTGAGTGCAAGTTTTGCCCAACTTTCTGTATGTGCTTTGATCACAGGACAGGCTCTTTGTAAAGTATTTTCCCCCTCAGTTCTGTAGGCCTACAGAAGCAGTGTTACAGATAGGTATTTCTCTTTACAATCTAAGAAGAGAGAGTAAAACCAGTCTGTGTCAGCCTAGTTGGCCGAGACCAACTACAGGCAGAATATAGATGATTTACCCAGTTGAGCCATGGTTAGAATGGAGCTGTAGGATTTGTCCCTTGGGAGGTGTAAGAGCAATGGAACAAGCTTGAGCAAACTATGTCCCTCAAAAGTGAAGACACAGCCAAGAGTGCAAGTTTATTTCTGATCCTAGATAACATAGATTTTGATGTGGTTTTCATTTGGGTTTTTTTCTGCTTAGTTCTAGTTTATCCTCTAAAAGCAGGAGAAACATATGTGTCAGCTGTGGAATATAGAACACGAGGCAGGTTCTATAAAGTGTTGGTATAATGCACACCACTTTACATAATTGTAAACTATTCACAGAATTGCATAGTCTGTAACCTTTTGAGAGCAGAACTAAAGAAGCATTGAAAGAGCAGGGTGTTGAGTGCATTTAAAATATGTGGAGAAAACTGTATAAACTCCCCAACACCTTTGACTAAAGGTAGATATCAATAGCTAAAATGCCTCCAAACACAGAGGCATGATTCAAAAAAATAATGCCTCTAACTTAGAGACCGGTGGAAATCTATTTTCTCCCCTCATAAATTAGCAAAATTTTCTGTAAAACACTTCAACAGTGTTGTCTACAAAAGACAAACCAGGCTGAAAGCAGAGTTGGAGACAAGAACAAAACTTTCCTAGTTTGCTACAACATTGTTTAACTTGAGCAGAGGGATCCACCTTAAGAAAGGTCCAAGGAGTGAGATGGAAACCAAATACAGTCAAAGGAAGTTGGGGATGTGGGTGTCAGGTTGTCAGTAATCTGACAGCTGTGGTAACTACCCTCTAATCCAGCAGCTCCAGCCACGCTCTCGGCTGACACCGCAAGGACTGACTGACAGCTGAAGAGCGGGCACTTTTTACAGGCAAAAGTGACATCCAGTCTATTAAGGCTGACAAGCACAAAGCAGAGATTTGCCCTGAATGGTTTGGTACTGAAGCCTAGTAAAGGGGTTATTTGAAAGGTCTTAGAGAAAGTGTCAGACTCAAGCTCAGATGATAACAATATTGTAATGATAGCACTGGACAATGAAGTGCTATGATTGCCCATACAGGCCAGGAAGATTGCATGTGGATATTGAGCTCCAGAAGCCAGTTTACAGCAGCAGATTCTCAAAGCAAACTTGCTACAGCTGTAAACGCATTCTATGTCAAAAATATAAATGTATTTCTTTTTCAATGGATAATAATCTACTCGTGCCTTCGTTACTTTTTCTCTAGTGTCTAAAGAAAAAACTAGCAGAAGGGCTGTTACTGCACACCCCACAAAAGATAGAAATAATGAAAGCAGCACACTCAACGTCTTGCAGATTGAATTGACTGTTCTCAATATTGAAAAACTATGTTAATAATTGACATAGCTGTATCCTAGTCCAAATATTAAGTAATGGAGAAATCTGGGTGTGATACTGTGTTGTAAATTCATACATAGATGTGCTGACAAAAAGGGGCTAATAAGTAAATATAAAATGCTACAGTATTGTGTAGTAGTTAAGCAGCTGACTGGTATTGTGAGGCTCCAGGTGTTACAAATGTGACCCTTCATTATAGCAGGATCTGAATCTGCTATGGACTAGCCCTTTTTAATATTCCTTTTGATGTTCCTGAGATGTTCCTTTTTCAGCAAATCTCCTAAAATTTTCTTCTGCTTTCTTTTTCTTGGTTTTCATATAAAATTCGATATTTAATCAAAAAATGAAGGGAATGTTTTATTTTCTTGTTTACACAGAAGCTTCTGTAGGCAGCCGCCCTTTCATTCCCACTTTCTCTATGACTATCCTTCAGATCCCTCATCTGGCACCCACACTTGGTGAGTGTAGACCCCACATGTGTTAGCTGGCTTTTCAAGTAGAAACTGCACCATTCAACAGTTTAAGCCACCCTGTACTGTCTACTAATTCTTCAAAAATATATATAATTTCTCAATATCAAAGTGATCCTGCAGTTAGGTTTTCTTTTGTGGTGGCTTGTTTTTTTGTGTGTGTGTAGTGTTTGTTTGTTTCAGTATTATGTCTTTCCTCCCCTCTCTTCTTCCAGACACTTTTAGGAAATCACCCCTCCTTTCCATTAGATTACTTTATGTAGCTCCCGTCTATGAACTGAAGCTAGCCTAAAAGAGATAAGACTCAATTTTTTGTCTCTTCTGCTTGTTGACTGCATTTTCTGAGGAATAGGCATTTATAAGCAAAATTATCAGATCAGGTTTAAAACAACTCACACTCTAATTGTCAAGGTAAAAGAATGGCCAAATAATGGTCACTGACTGAAGAATGAAGAGTTTACAGGAAAAAAACTCTCAGCTTTTTCAGTTTCAATAGTTTACAGTGCTAAAACCCACACATGGTTTGATTGCCAGTAGGTGAACAGTCAAGGCTGGAGTAATTTTCATCTGTTGCTACTCATTGTCCAGAATTTTTTTGAGAAGATGACATGTCAGTGGTGGAAGCCCTTCTGCATGATTGCAGGCTTTGATCCAGGTGTGTGCCTGCAAATGGCCATGGGAGTGGGCACTGCTTTCAGCTGAGAAGCCAAGGCAGAATAAATGTGAGTGTAGCCAGTCCTACTCAGCCCAGGGTGCTGTGGACCTTGTGGATGGATGTGTTACATGGGCTGGCTTGATGAGATCTGTACATTCTGCAGGAGTTTTTGGGTGTCATTGTGAACTGACAACATTGTGACTTCTTTGCTGAAGTCCTTTATGCTGCCATGAAATTTAAACAAAGTTCTGCTCTGACCTGTACAAATAATTGTTTTCATTCCTCCATGTGTTTTGGATTTCTTGAACATTTATGTGGCCTAGGTTCCAGTTTTTTTGAGCTGGTGAGACCAACGAGTAGAAATAAATGTGTGAGTGAAAGTATTCTGTGTGAAGGTCAAACCTCACTGTTTTCAAAAACAGTCAATGGGAAGTAAGTGAAAATTATATGAATATATTAAATGTAGTTAATAATCCTATAAAATATAACGCATACTTCCACATTTATTCCATTATATATATGCGTGTGCTTATATATAGGTATATGCTGTGTTTTTCATTGTGAAGGTTTGGGTAATTTGGGGTGGGAGTGGGTTAATGTTTCTGTGTATGTATGTTTGGGTTTTTTAATTTTTTTTTTTTTTTAAATTGATAAGTTAGGATTTGCTTTTATTTCCTTGCTATTTAGTGATTTTTTTTTCAGCAACTATTTAATGTGATTTTTTTCGGTACACTAGATTTTACTTAAGGCAAACAAACCTGCCTGTGAAGCTTTATGTTTCTAGAAGCATAACACAAATACATAACTTTTGGCAAGAGTTCAGTAGAAAGAATTACCTGAAACTTGGTGCCAATGTATTCCTGTATTTGCTGTTCTAAACTAAAAACCTGATCACTGACTCTGTTGTAGCCATCTGTCATTTACAAACTGACACATCCAATTTAAAACCACTAGGAAACAAAATGTTTAATCAGAATTTTAGGAATACTTGCTAACCATGAATCTTGAAGACCTAACTACTTAGCTATTACTGTGCAATTTATCTGACAAGGGGTGTCATCTATTGCAGACGATGTACAAGTGCAAGTCAGCATCACCTTGAGCAGGTTACTTTATTTGTCCTTTGCCCCAGTTTTCCAGTCTGTGGAATGGGAAATAGAGATTTTCCCATTTATAGGAAAGATATTGACAGGAGAGAAAGTTCAAGTGCATTTCTTACATATCAGTCTTGCACAAAGTTTTTACTACATGTGTCTGCAAAAGGTATTAGAAAATACTGTAGGTTTTTGGATGTTAGTGTGAAGCTTTATGGTGGAATTATGTGACTAAGCCTGTCTTAGTTGTGTGTTTCTAGAACATAACTAAAATATATGAACACAGCACTGAAATGCAAAGTTTAGTGATGAAAATCTGCACAAAACTTTTATACAGAGGCTGACTCCTCCTGGATAATCAACTTCGTTCCCTTTGTACGTTAAATTTTGTTAGACTTCTTTTACTCATGTTGTGCTTGGTTTGTACTACTTTGTAATACTAACACCGTAAGTTCCTAAGTTACAGTTACCCTGCATAAATATAAAGCAAAAGAGAACCCCTCTTCTGAGGAGCTCAGCTTTGACAGATGGAGATGTGAAATGATTCACCCAGGATCACCCCAGAAACAGCAGGTCAGTCACAAGGAACTCCAGGAAGGTTCAGGATATTAAACTGTCCTGGCTCCTTTAGGTTCCTCCTATGAGTGATGTTCTCCTTCAGGCATTGTCCTGTTTATCTTCTTTCACTTCCCCAAATAGAAATCTATGTGTGTTGCAGAAGCAAAATTTTAAATATAAGTTATATTGGGAAATAGAAATGCTCTATGATAAAAACAGAAGCAGTGTTTCCTGGGTATGTTTCAGAAGATGGAGCTCTGACAATGATGTAAGCTCTTTAAACCAGTCATAGAGCCAAGAGAAATGTAAATCTTTATTAGCTTCTTTGCTTTATTATACTTTATTATATGCCATTAACAGTTATTTTTAAAATATGGTAAGTGGATTCATTTTCCATACAGTAGTTGTGAAAAACATTGCAGATCTAAAGGGAAAAAAAATAGAGAGAATGACCTCTGAAGACGTGAAAAGAGAAAAATTGGATAGTAAATGTTCAATCAGTCTGAGGTATTTTGTAAATCAGACAACTTTTATTTGGATATACTATTGTTTAACAGCCGGTTTAAATTGGGACCAGCATCCTGATTCTGGACAACATGGCTTTTATTGGAAGTCCCTGCCACTTTTAAACATCTTTAATACATTTTAAAAATAGAACTGTAAAAACTAGTAACCAGACTTCAAAGCGAAGACATGTTGTGCCAGAATTACGAAGCTGGTGCCGATTTTCACTGGTTGTAAAGCCTTGGGAGCGCCCTGCAGTCTGTCCCCTGGTGACAAACACCAGGAGCGCAGGCGGCTGCCACGGGACACCCGCGGAGGGAGGCAGGGAAGGAGGGAGGCGGCACCCTGGGCACCGGCGTGGGACTCAGACCCCTGTCCTCCAGCCTCAGCTGTCCATTTGTGCCACTGCAGCATGGCCTGGCCTTCAGCAGGGGAGATCAGGGGCTTTTGGGGCACAAGAAAAAGCTTATTAATGATCAACTGGAATGGTTGCTTTTGGTCTTTTGGTTGCTTTTTGGTAATACTTAACAGCAAACAGGGGAAGCAAAGATCTGCCTGTACATACCTTACCTGGTTAAGGGCTGTCCTGTCTGGTTGTGTTCATTTTACACCGACCATTTAATAAAAGATTTCTGACATGGTTGCATAGTGCTTCAGGAGTGGGTGGGTAGTGATGTAACAATTACCTGTATGATGGTGCTGGGAGAAACAGCCAAGAGGGGGAAAAAAAAAATGCTTCCATTTTAAATTTTTTTAACGTTTTTATTTACTATGCGACACTTTTAATATATTAAGATGAAGGGAGAGGCTCTGCTGGGTTAAAGTGGCCATGCTCAACTGAGGCTTCACCAGCCTGAGCCGAGCACTGGAGCTGGAGTTGGCATCATTTAGTTGGTGTTTGTGGAGGATTAGACACAGATGTTTCTCAAACAAGTACTGGCAGAATGCTATGGTGCTTCAGCTGCCGTATTTTGCTTGACTTACAAGCAGGTCCCTTTAAAGTACCATTGTTAATCAGGGTCTTTGCTTAGGAGCTGCTACTGTGGCTACACCCCTGCCCCTAAGAAAAGCACCGCAGCAGAGTGCGTCCCTTCCCTTCGTCTGTAGCTTTCTGCAGTGAGTATTTCAGAACTACTATAGTGCTATCCTGTAGGAGGGCATTGTCACAATATAGCTCAAGAAATCAGTTTGAGATGAGTAGGCTATGAGAACTGGTTCATTGCCATCTTCAAATAGGCAAAGATGTGAAAGGGATCTCTCCAGTGACATATCTGCAGACAATGTTCACCTGGGAATAGGCTAATTGAACACTTGACGCCACTGCAAACCTACCTATGCATAACTAAAATGAGCACATATTTGACAACTGCACTGCATTTTAAAAGAAATTTTAAAATGCAGTGGTTTTAGAGCCCCGGGGCCCGATGTGTATCTGCTCAACACAGGAGATTATATTTATGAAAGATAGGTTCTGTATCAATATTTCGGAAAATTAGGATCTAAAGCTGTATTTCACTAAAACTTTAGGAGAAAATCTTTTGGCAGGACATGGATTCAAGACCATGTATAGGATTTTCTCTGGCTGTAGCTTTGGCATGAGATCTTTCTGATTTTACTGTTAAAGAGAAATAAAGCTTTTGTTATGTATTAGAATCTTATTTTTAAATCCATTGGTGTTTGGCATCCTTTGCAGAAAAAAAATTTTAGACTAAGTGATCCCTGACATAATGGAGCTATTTGATATTTACATGTGACCATCATTACAGTTTAAGATCCTCTTACAAAACTTAAATAAGGTGTCTGAATAGCCTACAGAGAGCTCTTACATGTCTCTCTTTCTTTAGTTGCCATTCCTAAAGGAAGTCAGGATTGGTTACAGCTGAATTTCTTCTAATTTTTTATTTCCCAGCAGTGCCATGTCCGTCTAAGGTTTCTCC
Source organism: Bombycilla garrulus (assembly GCA_013400315.1). NCBI lineage: Eukaryota > Metazoa > Chordata > Aves > Passeriformes > Bombycillidae > Bombycilla > Bombycilla garrulus. The sequence continues at coordinate 1,143,084 of VXBU01004950.1, forward strand.
ATCTTAACAGTTTTAGAGTTTAGTTAACTCTGATGCTGCTACTGTAATTCTGGAGAGCAGGTTACCAACAGTGCCCAGGAGAGCTGGTCTCCCCCTGATATTCTGTGTGATGTTCTCTGCAAGGAAAGAGGACCCAAATTTCCCCACACAAGGGAATTTTGTTACTGATGGTGCCGGCCACACACGCAGCCCTGTCCCAGCCAGGCTCTCCAGAGTATGCCTGTTAGAGCTGAGTACTGCTGCCACACACAGTCTGCCTAAATCTTGGCCGGGATTAAAAACTCTTGGAAAGGAATGTTGACTGCACGCTTAGCAAAGGAGCTTTTCTGGGGAGGCTGGTGGACCTCACCAGGTTCCCAGCTGGTTTTCTTCACTCCCACATTGAACTACTTATTAGGGTGTTCCTTGTATGAAACTACTCTAGAAAGCAGTGTGGAACCTCCAGCTAATAGAAGCAATTGCTGTCTGCCTGCTGAGCAGCTTTTCCTACCCGGATTGTGAGGAAGAGTATGATGCTCTCAAACAGGACACCCAGTGGGGAACAAAGCACCATGGCCAGGTTTCCATATCCAAGAGCAGGAGGCACATCGTGCAGGGTTCTGGCTGAGCTGGTGCCTGTGTGCCAGGGTGGAAATTCCTTGTGGCAGAAGCCTCAGTTGCCAGCGTAGGAGCTGAGGTACTGGATGTGCAGACCCTACCTGAGTGGTAAGGCAATGTTGTCAAACCACTTTGTGGGGGTTTGGCTGCCATGATGGACATAAAAATCTTGTTGTTTAGCTAGGATGTCTATACAGAATAAGAAAAATAACAAGAAAGGACAGATTAGGGGACTGTGTGTGATAGTTTTGAATTTCTCTGGTTTTGAGTAACAAATGCTGATTTTTTTCATCACGTGTCCCTTACAAGCCCACTTTATCTAGCTATTAGATTTCTTGTAGGTGTCACAGCATGAGCACAGAATCAGAAACATGGTGAGGACCTCAAGAGAGCACCTAATCTGACCTTTTGCATGGAGACTAAATCAAGATGCCTGATTGCCTGGCTTGCCCTTCACAGTGATACCAGTGCACAGATAGCAGCTGCTGGGCTGCCTTACACACCTGTGGATATGTGCAGGTTAAGATTCTCTATCGGTTACAAGCAAAGTGTAAAGGGCAGCGGGCTGAACAAGGCGCTTGGGAAGGTCTCTGGAGCTGATGTTTTCACTGGCATCTATTAATAAGTTGGGGCTAAAACCTCTAGTTTGAGGAAGAAGCCAGCAGAGAATTTTACAGCTGTAGACAAATATCTAAAAGGATTTGGTTCATTAAGCATTAGCAAGAAATCGCACAGGAGTGCCTGCACATATTTTAAAAACAAATAAAGTGTAAGTTAAATACACAGAAGGCTTTTCTCTCAGAGAGTAAATAAAAATTTTCTCATCTTTTGCTAAAGGCCTGCAAGCAGGAGCTTAAATGAAGTTTAGAAAAAGTGTATGAATAAATGTATACGACCATTTCTTTCACAGCCATTTAATTTCTGACAGGATTTATGGGCTTAAAAATTCAGGAGAGAAATTAATGTTTTCCTGGGATCTATGGGTCATCTCAACTCTTTTTCCTCAATGCCCATGAGACTCTCCTGCCCACATTTCTGTTTTGTGAAGAAAGTGGTTACATAACAAGAGATAGACTTGAGATCATTCTAGCCAGTAAGTATCAGAGTTGAAGTGGAACTGGGAATGAATGATGGGTTTTGGTCCCCTCAGTTTGTTGCCTCTGCCTTTTCTTCTTATAACACTCTGCACTGTAAACTCATATTAACACTCCATGGCAGGAATCTTACCCTCACTAAACGGGGGGAGGTGGTAAAATTCTCTTCTGATCAACATCAGAGGAAAATACCCATTTGAGGAAGAAATTGATTATTTGTATGAATCGTGCTTATACTAGAACAATCAGAACACTGAAGTGGCTTGTTCTTTTATATATGTAGTATCTGATATCAGGATATTTGTTGTTGTCTGGTGGACTTAGAGGTAGCTGCAAATTATGCTTATCACACTCATTCAAAGTTCTGCACATTAAAAAAAAAAAAGAAATGTGCAAACTTAGTTAATTGTAAAAAAACTGAAGAAAATAACAAAAAAAGCAGAAAAAAGCACCTCTCTGCAATACTGTAGTCAATGGAGTTACGGAAGTTCTGCAACTGCATTATGATGTTTGCTTTATAAAAAGAGCATCCCCTACATTTTTTTACTTCGTTCAGACTATATTTCTTTTATTCTCAGAATAAGAAAGCACTACAGTTTGTGTCAGTAAGTGTTACTTATTTATACATTGGATTAATTATATATGAAGATAATCCTTCTGGCTTTAGCATGCAGTCTTAGAGGTTGATACAATTTTGAATATAGAACAGAATATTGTGAGTATAAACTTGATCAGAAGACTGAGTCTTGGAATGAATATAAAAGTTATGCTCTTTCTACAGACAAGCATATGAATAAATATGAATGATTTATCTCAGCATCTTGGTTTCTTTCTTTTATTAAGGGTTGCAGCCCTCTATGTTATACTTGCTTTGTTTCAGCAACATTTTCTGGAATGCTGCCTAGCACTGTTTTTCTTACAGTAGGTAGATACTAAAAGAATATAAAGGTGCCAAAATTAAATAGTATTGATTATTCTCTTTCCAGTGATATAATCCTTCCAAACCTAAACTTTTACTTCCTAACGTCCTTAACCTGTTGGGCTAAGTAGTCTAAAATAAGCTTCTTTTTTTTTTTTAATCTGTCAAAAATTCGCTGTAAACTACTAACAAACAATTTCCTCTTATTTAAATGGTGAGAAACCTCTAACTTAGAGAAACTTTGCCTTTCCATGGAAGAGGCCTTGATTTTGAGGAGAAACTATTTTCATTGCATTTAGGGGGCTCAGATATGATGTAATTCCTTACTTCTCACATGAAATTGTCACAAGAAAATTAATCAAAGCAGAAGCAATATTAATAATGGCATTGTTATTCGTTTGTTGTGGTATTTATCCCCACACTTAACATCCCATTTTATATCCCTTCAGATGCTCATACCAGGGAAAACACAGTCTTTATCTAGGACAGTTTATCAATCCTTGTTGGTTTGGACTGTGAAGGAAAAGCTTATCCTTATGCTCTTTGTTCTCTTATTTTCTCCTTTTTCTGCTTACGTTGGAAACTTGCTGGGTTTGATGGCCATATATTGCTGGTTGGGTAAAGCATAACACAACTGATCAAGAAAAAAGGCACAAAACTGAGACCTAAAACAGAGTAATGACAGGATATAGTCCTTAATAGGAGTTACCCTGTGGGGATAAATCAAGGGAATAAATCGATGAGGAAAAAGAAAATGTAAATGCAAAAGAGATTTATTAACAGAGTATCTGAAACCATAGAGTGACACCCTCCTACTTTGGTCTGCATTTTCTTGTATGATTTTGAGAGGCAAAGAATACTTTAAATAAACTTTCGTCAGTGTGAAAAGATGGTTTTACATTTGTTTTGGAGCCTGCTTGGTGAATTTCCTTGAAATCAGTGAAGTTTGTGTAGATCACTAATCTCAGATAATTAGATCTGGAGGTAAGCCAGCTAAAGGGAAGCTCATCTTTCTCTTAAAGTAAGTGAGCAGTGCAGCATGACAAGGGAGGGAAAGGTCTGGTGATTTGTGCCCTAATGCCTTGTTTCTGAGAATTGAATTTTGGATGCGTTATGTGAGAAAAGAATATGAGTCAGAATTTGGAATGCAAAGAGCAAGTGTATTGGGTCCTGCCACGACAGTGAGCTACTGACACTGTCCATAAATTGGGTTGGAATGAGTAAGTGTATAAGAGAAAATTAGGATACAAGTTTGAGAAAAACATAAGAAGTCTTTCAGTTTACTACATTCAAAATTTAGATAGTTAAATTTAGATACTTTTTGCATAATAGCAGAAAGAAGAAATAATTTTTTTTAGAAAGCAGAAATGCTTTATTTTCCAAGATCTTGTGTAGCAGCAGTAGCCTGTATGGAATGGCTCCCATGCTCCTTCTACCTCTGCTCTTGTCTGCAAGTTGTTCTTGCAGAGGCAGGTAAAGATGAGTCAAATAAACCTTCAGATTTTTCTCAGCAGGCAGAAGAAAGAGCAGTTCTGCCTGTATTAAGTACTGGTTTTCATTGCAAAACAGGATATACTTTTGCCAGTTTACAGTGGCAAAACTGGTGGTGTCACAGATCAAAGGACACTGCTCAGTGCAGAGGGGAAAAGAAGGCAGCATCAGGGCAATGGTTGAAGGGTAAAAATATGAAGTTTTAGAGCCAAACCCAAAATGTTTGCCTGAGTGTGGTTTTCAAGACTGGGTCCTTTGGGAAATGCACACTGATGAATGTTCTCTATTATACTTGATTGTAGAGCAAGATCAAGGCTTGTGCTACAGCTTTAATTTGACCTGTGGTGGGTGTACACCATGAGCCCTTTTCCCTCTAAAGCATCTGTGATTTTTGAGTTTCTGAGTTTGTTTTGACTCTCTTTTCAAAATTACCGTACATCCCTAAATGTTATTAATTTTGGATTGATTCATATCTATTAAAATCTAAGAATCTCTCACAAGACTCCAGGTAGATCGCTAGAATGTGTGTTTCCGAACTTCCAACTTGTTTTTTGAATAGTCTGACTGCTGAGATAAGAAACTATGTGGATTTTGTAGTAGAAGTTCCACAGAAAGCCAGTTCACAAATGAAATTTTCATCAGATACAGTGGATCAAGGAAATGTATATACATACAGTCTTCTACTACTGAGCCAGGAAACCTGTTGTTAGTGATGAACTTTAGTGATAGGCCCATATGACACGTCTATCTCAAATTTGTTTACTTACCTTTTGGATGATGGGCGCGTTTCAACTGCTGGAGGCTCAAAGTTTTTGTTAATGTTAGTAATGGCATAACATCTGCTGTACCAATCATATAATATTTAATTACATTAATTGATGTCTTAGCAAAAAATGCAGTATGGCAGAGCTTCTGTCCCCCAAGGATCCTTGAGTGGTTCTGTTAGTTCCCATAGGAACCTAAAAAATAAGCTACAGCAACAATGGGTTCTGGTAGAACATAATGCAAGACTGCTTGCCTAAGCAGGCAGGCGAAGCAGCATTTAATGGATCTCTGCTGTAGAGCTTGGAGTCTCTGTTGTATCAAAGTGCAGTGGATGTGCTGGAGTTTAGGTCACTATTTTCTTAGTGCGGAAGAGTTTACTCCATGTGCATAGCTATGTATTTGCTCTCACAGTTGTGGTTTTCTCACTTCCAGTCATTCTGTTTGTGGTAGCAATCGCTTCTCGGTAGCCTGCTGGTGACCCTGGGATAATCACCTTTGTTAGTTAATTACTTCGGGGAGCAAACATGGGATCAGCTCATTTGTGAGTGATTAGTGGGTCTGGAAATGCAAGGAAGCTGATAACTTTGGACATGTGTGCAAATACAGACGTGTGGATGTGGACTGTTTGTTCTTCTCTTCCTCTTTATCGCGTATTAAAATGCTTGACATCATTGTAGTAAAAAGTGAGAGTTTGAGATCAGTGTGATGGGTCAGAGTGGTTGTGATGATTGTTTCAAAAGAAGGAATCAGACTAAAATCACTAAAAATCTAGGTCAGCATCTCAAATCACCTTATGAATATCACTGCTGCTGTTCAGCAGCTTACAATATCTATTTAACCCAACCCGAGGTTTACTTAATTGGAGCGTTTCTTTTAATGGTTTGTAAGTACTAATGGATGTGAATTTTATAAATTTTCTCACGTGGGTGCATACAGTGTGCACTTTGTGTGTCTGCCAATGCAGACCCATATGCTATTTTTGAGGTTCTTGATTAAAGCATGGTTAATGCATCAGCAGTACTTCAGCTGAATTAGTAAATGATGTTTATTTCTGTATGATCAGCATCACTTTGGGTCTGAATACACAAATATGCAAGTTTAAAATTCAAATTTTACCACTTGCTTTCTGAGTAGTGTTTAATAGAAAGTCATCAATTAACCAGAGCAGTAGGCATGTTTAGGTTCAAATATGGGACATTTGATGTCGTAAAAAGAGTTACAAATGCTCTTTGCATATAATTAGCCTTGTGCTCAGGCCCTAATATTTCAAAGACTTGGATACATATTAAATCAACGGAAATGTTCATCTATGAAATGTTAAGCAAATGCATAAATGTCTTTGCAGGATTGGGAAGTAATTAAGTGGAACATTAAAAAATACCATTATGATCTTATCTAATCTAAAAGCCTGCAGTATTAATGCTTGCTGTTTTAGTTGGTTGTACAAGTACCACTTTTGCAAACACTTGTGTATATGAAATGGATATTTTCAAGAAAAATACTCAGAGGCTGGTTTAATAGATTTTACATTTTTGGCTTTCAGTATTAAAATGTGCTGTCACCACATTAATTTCCATCTAAGGGAGCAGTAGCGATATGCTGCTTTTTCAGTTTGTATAAGCTTGATGGCAGATTTTTTTCATCAGTGGCCAGGAACTATTTCCTTATTATTACATTGAATTAAAAATGTATTAAAAATGAAGCATCACTGCTTGCTGTAGAGAGGCAGTTTGTCCTGCTACCAGCGTTAGATACTGTTACTTGTTCTGAAGAGAAAGGAATTAAAGACTCTGCAAAAGAGGTCTGAGGAAGATGGCCAAAGTTGCCCTGTCACTAGCAGCAATGTATCCAGGACAGCAGCGCTACTCCACTGATTGGGCTTGCACCTTTTTTTTTTTCTCCTTTCTCATCTGTTCAAATGGAATTTTTTTCACCTGTTTAAAATTAGTTAATAGCATCTACTCCCATTTTTACTATTGTACGATCTTTGGTTAAGTAGTGCGATACAAATTCAATCTTGTATTTCAGATGGTGACAGTAAGATTTGTTTTAATTACTTATTAATTGGCTTCTTAAATAACCACCTTGAGGAAGCACCCACTTGTGTGTTACGTATAGCAGATCAGCCATTAAAAATATCTTTCCCTGCTAAAGTACAGCTTTTGAGTTCTAGCAGTGGCCAAGCATTTGGTTTATGTCTTCTGTTTTGTCTGTTTTTAAAAAAATAGGTGGTGCTATCTTTTGCTGATTCTGATTCAAAGAGATCTAGCTGAAGTCATGGCCCGATAATTGAAATACCTATACATTATCAATATGTTCACAGTTTTCTTTCTGCTATTAACTGCACATTGTAGAAATATGATATTGCATTTATACAGTTAAAAACAGGATTGAATTTTTTGTAAGTGTTCTGTATTCAAAATAAACCAGCTGATGATTGCTGATATTACCACCCAATACCTACGACTGTCATTGCATGACACATTTACACTTGTTCAAATGAATCATGCCTTTTTAGTTTAAAAAATGTGCCATTTGTATCTGCATTCCTGCTACTAACAACATCATTAAAGTTTTTGCAAATCTTGTAATAAGAAAAACCACAGTGTTCAGGATGCATTTCAGATATTCTGTGCTGTATATTCCTGAAAAAAGCATTATTCCAGACAGAGCACTGTACCTCTTCTGAGGAAGTTTTCCCCTAAATCACAGCAGTAAACACTTCTTTCCATTTCCCATTCCACTATGCAATGAGAGCTGGTGTTAAGCCCAGGCTTATTAGGCACTGAGCAAAACTGAAATTTTTCTGAGACACTGCCCATTAGACAAACAGAACATCTTCCCTGAGAGACATCATGGTCATGGCAGTAGTTAAAATTCATTCTCTTACTCAAAATGATATTTTTTTTTCAATAACAAACCAGTTCACTTCAATAATGTACCTAACTAAAAAAATATCTTTTATAGTCTCTGATTTATTTCAAATAATAACTTTTATTTCAACTAAATCTAAAATAAAATTAAAAACTTTATTTCAAAGGTTCAGCATCTTAAAAAATTCAAATTGCAGAATTGTTTTGGAATTGTCAGTAAGACTGAAATAGCTAAAATGAAAATGTTTAGCTAATATGAATTTATTTTATTTTCAAAATCTGAAAAGATTAAGATGCAAAAGAATGGCTCTCCAGATACCCCTTGTACTCAACAGATATATTTAACATTACTTAACACTGAAGTACTGATTTGAGAATGCTCAGTGTGTTAAAAAGGTTGGAACCAAAACCCAAATCCTGCAAGGATCTGAGAACCCATGTTTGGTATTTTGATATTAAGTCCAGTTTGCACAAACAGGAATGTATCCCGAATTGATAAACATTTGTGTTGTTGACAAAACTGATTTTTCTATCAGAAGATGACAGATAATCAAAACAGATTATTTTTTTTCTTAATAGAAATTTTTCACTTTGATTAAATCTTACCAAAAATATTTTGCATGTATCAAATGGGTTTTTTTTTGTTAAAGTAGGAGAAATTAATAGCATTATGAATAAGATGCCAATTTGGGGAGTCAGATATCAGTTCATATCTTGATTGACTTGGTTTTTGTTAGGGTTTATTTTAATGTTGAACTGAGAGTAGTTCCAAGACCTCAATATTTTTCACAAAACACTACTGTTTTTCAGCCCTCTTAAGGTTTGAGGGCTCTGAGTAAGTGCAAAAGGTATTCTCAAGCTTATAAGACAGGAGTGAATGTGTTTATTGATGCCCTTGAGGACCACATTGGGCAGCAAGGATTAGTGAAGTGAATAATCAAAAAATAGAAACATTTGAATGCATAGACTAAATTCTGTGTGTGTGTCCTAAGACTGGCTTAAGGATTTGACTTGTAAGTATTGTAAACAAACTAATATTAAATGAAATTTAGACTTGATTGAATCTCAGCATGAAGATGCCAGCATTCAAATTGATTCATTAGCTGACCCGAATTCTCTGATAAAATTTACTAGCAGGCACAGTCAGAGGACTTATCCTGGATGATGTTCATGCCGTTAACAGGAGCTACCACCGGCAGCATGCACAATGTCAGCCCTCAAAAAATAGACTGTTCAAAACACTGCAGTTATTAAAAAAAAAAAAAAAAGGCAAATCTCTGTCACATTAAAATATTGTTATTTTTGCTTTACTTATCACTTTACAACCAGTGCAGCAGCCAGAAGGCAACACAATGGAAGTTTTTGTGGAGCAGTGTGCTGGCTTCAAGGAGCTAGTGTGCCAATAGAGGCACTCACCAATGTATCCTAACATACTGGGTGAATTATGTGTCCCATCACACCAATGACTGCAGAGCAATAAAACCACCCTAAGTGTTCTAGTTACAATCAATTACATCATGCTTTAATCACATTTTAATGATGTATTAACCAAGATTTCAACAGCAATTAGTTTAATGGGTGTTTGCTTTTTTAAAACTATTTTAACTGTGGCTATATCCAGTAAGATTAAGAAAAAAATAAAGCATTTATTGTGACCTCCTTCTTCTCCAGGAATTTTGCGTGATGGGACTGAAGAGGGAGATTTTTCAGTTACTAAGTATTCATGACAGTTAAGCTAATAACGTGCTATGCTATTATATGCTGTGAGATTCTTCTCATCTACAAAGAGTGTGCAAAATCTAAAACACTAAACTGGAAATCATTATTGCATCTCACATCCTTTAGGGCAGAAAGCAATACACTGGCTATTGCTATCTCGGCAAAGATTTCAAAAAATGCAAAGTAAAATTATTAATCATACTAATTTTTAATAGAAGGGTTTAGAAAACTTCTGTGGCTGCCTGTAATATTCCCATTGATATATATTTTCCATATAGAAAACTGACAAATGTGTCTGGGAATCCAGCTCCCATTAAAGCACTCCTAGGGATATTAACAGATAAAGAAAAGAGATTTCACAGCAAAACCCACATAAAAACCAATATTAGGAATGATACCAAACTTAAAGAATGTTGTAAAATGAGCATGGAAAAATGTACAAAATGAATTCATGCCCATTTACATGCTTTCAGTCAGGCTACCAGATAACAAAGCCTCTGTCTTTGTGTTAACACTGCAGATTAGGTCAAGTTTTTACCCCTCTGAGCTCTTTTCCTGTAAATGACGGGTTTTGATGTGAAACAAGCAACATGTCAAAGCAAGTTGAAAGATGTAGGCATTTTATGCCATGTCACAATGACAGGCCGGTGAATATTTGGGCCATTAGGGGCTTATTAGTGAATAAATGACCAGATGGTTCAGTGATGCACAGAGATGGACAGAACTGGATGCTACTAATCAGCACTGTCTGTACTTGATGTCAAATCACATGACACAGTAACCCATGGATACCGAATAAAAGTTACCATTAGCAAGTCAATTTGATATCTGTGTGGTGTAAACAGACTTATAACTGCACTTCTGAGCTGCCTGTTGTTAAGAAGAAATAATGGTAGGGTATTTAAATAAACACAGTCTATCTTATCAAGTTATGATAAATATAAATAGAATTTCAATTCCCAGGACCTCCTTTTTATTTTGAAGAAACTGTGGAAGCATTTACATATTTGCCTATCTCCACAGACAAAAAGGCTGGGCTGGAAATGCTATAAAAGAGGAGCGAGAGGCACATTCTTCAAACACCATGGTTAGCAAATGATGCTTTGTTTGTGCATTTGTCACAGGAATGCAAACTTTGAGAAAGGGACCCATTTTCTGGGGGGAGGTTGTTTGCATTTTTGTGCATTCATGCTTTGATTTTTTTACTAATGTTGATATATGTCTGTGTCCTGCTACCTTAGATTTATACTAGGTGCTTTTTAAAAATTAATTTTGACAAAGCCTTGTAAGCAAGTAATTTCCAAAGTATTGCACCAAGGTTAGAAGCTGTAGGCATTTGGTAAGGACCAGATCCTGAGCTTGATCCTGAGCCTGAGCTGATCTTGAACCACTCTGTAGAATAAGCAGTGGCAATCTGAATGGAAGGGGTTGAACTGGGGATAGAGGAGGCTTCCCTGCTGCACCTAAATCTTCATGAACTAAAACTGAAAGGAAGTTTTCCCCTGAATTTGGGAAAGTATGTTTGAGGGCTGTAGAGATTTGGGTGTATCCTCATCTGCAAGCCCATGACAAACACACCAGTGACGCACTTCCTTTGAGGTAGAAATACTTGCACATCTGAGGGATGCTTTACTTCTTTCTTATGGTTCTTTATAGCAAATGAGAACAAATGTGGCATTAGGACTGATGATGTACTACTGTGATTGAGAAGGTGTTTTGAAATGGTGAATAAAACTTCCCTGAATTCTTCGGTCTGAAGTATCAGATGTAAATGTATGTGATCCCTTTTCTGTGACATTCATATATGAATTTTACATAGTGGGTGAATAATGTAACAATATTTTGTGGCCTTAGTTGTGTTTAACCATGAGTTACCCTTGATCCTGATTTTTCTTACTTGCATTTCCTTTGGGAAAGAACATGGGAAGAATTTTATGGTAGGAGTGGTCATGAAAATGGCTGTTCCCATGATTAAATAATGAATCAAGTAAGAATAAGGCAAGTCCAATAAAAGAAATACTTCCATGTGAGCCGCCAACAATATGCTTGCATTTGTGAAAGTACTAAAATAGGGATTAGCAAGAAATACAGCAGGATGGCTTAAAATTGTGAAATATGTTGCCTTTAAAAAAATCCCTGTTGTGGCATGAATGTATTTTTATATAGAAGACACAAAGATAATTAAATAGTATAAAAAAATTACACAACATTGTCCTTCAGGAGCACAATGCTCGACTGCTTGTATTGCTACAGTAATTTCTGCAATACTGTATTAGGCAAAACCTTGGTATTTTTAACACATCTGAGCCAGCGGCGATCTGAAGATGCATTGGGTAAAAGTGAAAGGAAACAGGATTCTTCAGCTGGAATTCATAGTTTTGTGATGCTATGGAGGCTGAAAATCAAAGTGGATTAGAGAAGTTTGTGGGAGAGCTCACCAGCAGTTATTAAGAGCAATGGACTGTGTTCATCCTCCAGCGCATGAAACTCTACACAATCAATTGCTGGAGGCTGGGAGGGACAACCATGCCAAAGGTGCTTTTAGGTTGGTCTTGTTTCTTTAATTTTTACCTAAAGATGCTCCAGTTATCATAGCTTTGTTTTGTTTTGTTTTGTTTTAATATAAATTTGTCAATAATGTAATTTTAAAATCCCTTGGTGTTTGGAGAAAGAAAAGCTGCTTTGCACTTTATCTGTTTTTTTATTCTTTTCCATACTAGACCTGGAACTGAGATATGCCAGCAAGCTTTACCAAAAGTTTGTTAAATGCAGTGGTTTATCCAAAATCTTCAGCTGGCCACCCCTGCAAACTGCAATTCAGTCTGAAGTGAATCTTGGGTGGATCTGTGATAACTTCACTGATCTGAACAGAAACCAGTGCAATCTTAGTAATTTGAACATAGGCTGAGTTAGAGTTTGTGCTCTTCTTTTAATTAAAAAAAGAATCAAAATGGAATTCTATAGTTAAGAAACTGTATGAGGAGCTAAAAAGGAGTATTATCTAAACTTATGTAAATACTGCTTTAGAAAAATTCATGTATTTCCTGAAGGTTTTATATCAAAAGTCAATCTGATGCACAGGAGTTACTGATCAGCAGATTCTTACTGTTAGGGACTTTCCTATTCCAGTTGTGACAGAATTCTTCCACCAATTTCTTTCTTTTCATAGTTGGTTGGCTATCAGCCGTTGGTACAATACAGCTCTTGGTAAATGCCATAACATTCAGAGAGTATTCTCTTCCTGAAAATAAGGGTGTTGTCATCATGTTTTCTTAATGTTGGTGACAACAGCAAAAGAAATGCACCTCCCTCAAAACAGCAGTACCTTATAGAAATACTTAATTTTTAGAAAAACTGGTTTTGGATGGAAAGAATTCTTAGAAGATAATTTCTTGGGAAATCTGCCTGTATTGCCAAACATAACATTTGCATGGCAGTAATAAATTGTTTTGAGAAGAGACCTAAAACAGTGTTTGTCACTTATGGTGGCTGTCATGCTGGGTAAGAGTTGTTCAGTGGAAATGGCCAAAGGCCCTCAGCCAAAGAAAACATACAGAGTGTTTATTGCTGCATAGAATTTATTGCTGTAAAATAGTGAGAATCTAAGTGTCTGCAGCCTCACTGCAAAATGTAGTGACTTGACAAACATTTTGTATGTAAGTAATAATGTGGGCTTGTGTGCAAATGCAATAGAAACTTTCTCCCCTCACCTACAGGTTTGAAGGCCCATCCTGGTCCTCATTGCTGGCTGGAGATCATTTAGAGTCTCTGGAAGAAAGTTTTCCCACTTGTGCTTTGCGGTGTCACCTTTCCACCTGACACGTACAGTTCAGACTTGCTCTGTAGCTTGCTGGATGCTGGCAAGGATTCTGTGATGATGCAGAGGACACAGACAGTGCAGGAGAGCAGGTTTTGCCTTTGGATCAACACTGCCTCGCTATTCTTCAGTTTTCTTAACTCACATAACTCAAACCAATGTAAGTGAAATGCATCAAATAGCATAGATTTGTAAAAATCAAATACTTGAAAACATAATTTACAAATGTTTATGAAAGTTATGAAAAAAAAGGAGAAAATTAAGTGTAGATTTGCTTAAACTAAGATCAAACTAATGGCTTGTCCTTGTCTCTATGAGATCTGGGATATTGACTCCATGGACAGAGATAAAATTCAGTTCCATGTAATCTTCTGTACAACTTTTTTGTTCAGTGGTGACTATTCCAAAGTGACAGGTCTCTGAGCAGTTTGACTGGGGTGAAGGTGAATTCTAGCAACCTTCTAGCCAGTGGCAGGAGAAGGAAGAAAAAGAAAGACTATCCAAAATACACCTCCCAGGGGTCCAACAGTGAAAACACGGCCAAAAAGCACAGAGAAATTGAAGACACCCTCGGAAAGTAGTAAGTTGAAAATTCTACTGTATATTTAGCAATGTCTAAGTAATAAATGTCCAAAGATTAGACAAATATTATGGAGATAAATCTCATAGAATACTAACAGCTTTACAGAAAGATTACAAAGAATGTATTAAGTAATTGTGTGTCTTAGTGGAGATGGAAAAAATCTGCCTGCCTCCTAAATGCCCATTTCTGTTCCCATTGCAGTCAATTGAGGTTTGACATTGCCTTTTGTGGAAAAATCTTGACCCTGTATTTAGTGTAATACATTGAATAATTGCTACATACCTGCTGAATGACAATGAAAAAAATTATGTTTTTGACCTGCAGCCTCTGGTGGCTTTGTAAGTTTGCTGAGGATGCAGCAGCTTCGTATAAACTGCTGCTTATTTACTAATTAATTTACCTGTGAATATATGAATAGCTGTTATGTAGTGGTTTCCTAGCAATTCAGTTCTGATATGCATCCTTTGTTTTCTGTGACAGGATGCGTGGGTGACTGGGTGTGCATGACCACAGGCTTCCCTGTCATCAAATGTGGGGATAATTTCCATGATTACCTGTTCTTTTAGCAAATTAATTTGAGCAAGTCTCCTATTTGTCTTATACCTTCAGAGGTTTGGGATTTGAGTCATACTCCTATCAGAAAAGCAACGCAGATGATCATTACATCTCTATTCCATATTCAAACTCATTTTATGAAATTTATAAAGGAAGATTTTTTTAACACTTAAAGAAACATGATTGCTTAATTCCACCTTGCCAGAGAGGATATTGGTTAATCTTACCAACTAACAACCTCTTTCTTCTAACCACCAAGTTCTAGTCATGAGATTATTTCACCATCAAAATTTGCAAGTGTGTGTCTGTTTCGTTAGTGTGGATTAAGTGGCACACATGGATTAGGAAAACTGTATATAGGAAGTTCTATTGGATTTGTGTGGTGAGGTTTAGGTAGTGGGGGTGGCTCCAAGGGTGGCTCCTGTGAGAAGCTGCTAGAACCTTCCTAGTACCCAGTGAAGCCAGTGCCAGCTGGCTGCAAGACAGACCCACCCGTGGCCAAGGCTCAGCCCACCCGAGATGGCAGTAGCACCTCCAGGATAACAGATTTAAGGCAGCAAAAGGAATTATTACTCTGAAGCAACTGCAGTCAAAGAGGAGGGAGTGAAACTACGTGAGAGGAACAGCTCTGCAGGCACCCAGCTCAGCAAAGGAGAGGGAGGAGGTGCTCCAGGCAGAGATTGCCCTGCAGACCCTGGAGGATCCCACCCTGGAGCAGCTGGATTCTGGAGGGAGACTGTAGGATGCCCATGCTGGAGCAGGCTCCTGGCAGAACCTGTGGACCAGTGGAGAGAACAAACAAAACAGAGGCAGATTTACAGGCAAGGCTTGTTGGCCTGGTGGGGGACCCATGTTGGAGCAGCCTGTTTCTGAAGGGGCAATAAGTTTCAGTATTAATTTTCACCCAGGCTGGGACATGAGCTAATACCTGAAAATACCAATTTTACAGAAAAAGACCAATGAACCATATAAAAGGACCAAACAGGAAACAAAAAGTTCCCTATTTTCTCTTTCTTATTTTGTTCTTTTGCACTGTCCTGTTCTTCAACACCTCAGTCTTGAATTAATTTTCTTAACTGATCAGGAATTATGAAGAAACAAGCCTGGCTGTGGAAAGGTGTGCCTTTTTCGCCTTCTTTGGGTGCTTAGATAAACTGTGAGTGAAATACCTCCATAGAACAAGTAAAGAAATCTGGAAATCTCTTATTTTATGAGCATGAGCAGGTGAGAACCAAAAGCATTAACAAAACAGACAAAATATTTTCCCAGTATATCCTATTCACGTTGGAGTTCACTCTGCCTGACAAGTTCTTAGTCATCAGCTGGTGAAAGAGAGGAGAGCTGAAGAGACCCTGCTCTCACATGAGAAAAAGAGGGGAGGGAATTTTTCTCCCTGTTAACATCAGAGATGCTGTGGCAGTGCCCTTTCTGGGTTGAACAGTAACCCTGAAGCAATGCATTAGGGCTTTGTGTAGACAGCTCAGTGCAGGAGAGCAAGAGGCTTACTCAGCTCTTTGTACAGACTTTCCATCCAAAGGAAAAGTAACAGACTGTTCTGTGAAATCTGAAAAATTAGATGCAATATAAGTGTTTCCTTCAAGCATCACAGCTCTTGAATATGGACTGAGCCATAAAAGGCTCCTCTCTGTTCACTCAATTTTTAATTTTTTTGCCGTATGGGTCATATTACTTTATGATTTTACTGGCATGCCACTTTTAGCAAGCATTCTTAAAGAGCTTCAGGTGCCTCAGTACTTCCTAAATGTGTTAAAAATATGAAAATAAATATTCAGATTATCCTAAAATGTTTAAACATCTCTGAATTTGTTGTAGGTTTGAAATATTCAATACTTGCAATTTGGGAGTAGTACTGATTCCCACCTTTAAATAGGCTCCATGGTTTAAAACAATTTAGTATATTGGGGAAATCTCAAAAAAAAAAGTTAGCCTTCATTTCATATAGAAAACACTTGCTTTATATTCAAAGAAATATCCCTTTGCGTCAAGTTTTCTGCAATTATAATATTGTTTTCACTGGTTATGACTTGGCTCTAGGATATGAATAGTATCATGCTCAGAAGCTGGCCTAAAATTCTGATTTACAATGAGCAAGGCATTTAGATGTTAGGATGGATGCCTGTTGTAATAAATATCTTTAACTGATGACCTATCAAGAAATACAGTAAATCTAAAATAAAAAAAGCAGCCATACGTGTAGTGGTAACTCATCCTAAATATGTCTAACAGCAGATAGCTTCAGCTTTTAAAAAAATTGCTTTTGGTTTTCTTATCCAAACAGATACTTTCACTAGTCTGAGTCACAGTCAAAGAAGTCAATTTGTTAGTTTTTCACAGTTGGAGATGTTGCATAGTTACTACTGTTGGTAAACAAGCTTTCCTACAAACTGACTGTAACACCAGTGTTTTTGCAGAAATCTAGACATGGCTTCTGCTGGCAAATTTTCTTTTTTGTGATTGGGACAGATTGAGGGGAGGAAAAAACACCATCTCTTCCAGCAATGATGATGATGATAGCATGGAGTACAACTGAAAATCCATTGAACTTAGTTCCTGCTTGAGTTGCAAGGTATGGTTCCTTTGCTGAAGTGTCCATTTGTTGTTCCAAACGCATAAAACAAGTGCGTTCATAACTGAGGGGAGTGTGCAAAAATTAGATTTATGCTACAGCATTTTGGAAAGGCAAATCTACATACAGCTGCATATTCCAGTGCTCTGTTCAAAACATCTTTGTTCAGAGTCCTTTGCAGCCCCCAGGCTCGGAGCAGGGAGCTTATCTTCCTTCACAGGTGTGTCAACTTGATGTCTTCAGTGATCCTACCTACCATCAGAACACACAGGAAAACAATGCAAGATGCTGCCAGTGCCAGGGTACTGCTGCAGAACAGAGTTGTGAGCCTTGTTCATGACCCTGGATAATTTTCTTCACTTCACTAAAATTGTTGGAATGTAGCAAAGAAATATTGTTGGGAATTAAAATGTGTCAAAAAGGAAAGCATGGTTTTGCTTTAGTGCTAATCAGACTCTTCTACTGTAATGACTCCTGTTTTGTCCTGCAGTCAGCTGGACATGAGTGATTTCTCACAATCCTTAAGTTTTTACTTTATTTTTTTTTAGAATAACTAGGTGTTAGCAAAATTATTTTAACAGCATATTTGCCTGGGGGGCTTTGGGCAGTATCTGTGGCAGGCAGTGAAGTGAAATAACAGCAAAGATTGGCTCTAAGGTAGGAGAAAAAATCCCTTCCTGTGTCTCATTTCTTTTTTTTTTTCTTTTTTTTTTTCCTTCCAAGAGAAAACATGGAATCATTTTTAAATTCAGAGGGATTTTGAGACTGAGCTTTAAAATCCTGGGGTATATGTGTGAAATAATCTACCAACTAAAAGCTATGGGCTGGTCAGCTGACCTACAACCCCTGCTACTCTGATACTCTCCAGTGTGCAGTAGTATATGATTCATATGCACTTATATCTGACTGTGTTCATCTTCGAAATAATCACTTCATTCTAGATAAATGTATTCAGTGCTATGACTACTCCATCCATCATATTAGGTAGGGTTGTGCAGCTGAATGCAGCTCTATTCCAAATAATGATGGTCTCTAATATTTTCCTGAAAATGTGGGTAATTTATTATCATTGGCTAATTATGCCCAATACGGCTGCAGGCTGACATTTATTGCAAGAGGTGGGCTGAAGGGAGCCAGGAGGTATTGCATTGTCACCAGAGCAGTTTCTGGGAAGAAATTTAGCTGCTTGTCCAGCATTTCTGTCAGAGCTCTGGGAAGCATTTCCACGCCTGCAGTGTGCTGGATGAACCCGCTTCTCCCCTGTTTCAGCAGGATTGATGGTTACCCACAGCTTCCCTTGGTTAGGGATCACAAAAGCTCCTTCTCTCCCCACATGTGCTCCTGGTAGGAGAAGCACAGCTGCTTTGTTTCAGTGGCAGGCAAATTCCTGCCTAAATCAGCCTAAACAGTGACCTGATTTACAGGATACAGATCTCCACTCCTATGGCCTTGGATTCTTGTCCAAGTGGCAACGTTCAACAATTTCTCTTCCCCATCTCTGAATGCACAGACAGGGACACAAAGCAGTAAAATCTTGGTTTATAGACATCTGCTTCTCATCTGTGAAAAATACAGCTTTCTGTGCCTGCCAAGGAAAACTCAGATCCAGAAACTTTGTTCAGTATGTGATCTCGTAGGCAGAAAGAAGAAATGTCACCTGTTCTTTCTACTGTAATTTAATAATTTCTTTGGGTTGTTTCTCTCTTCCATTGCTGCTTTTGCTTGGATATTAATAGCTGAGGAAAACATCCTTTTAATGGCTGTGCGGTAAGTTTTTGTTCATCTTGGGAATTTACTGCAGGATAGCTCTACCTAATTCATATCAATGATAATTATTCATTGACTTCAGTGGGGATGAACATGACCTCTATTTTTATTATCTATGCATGAAATTGTTCTGTTTGCTGAATACTTCTTTAATCCCATATTTTTGTTTACACTTCTCTTTTTGTGAGTGTCTTGCCACCGTGACCAAAGTATCCCTAAGAATGTTATCAGAGCCTTCCCAAAACGGCTAAAATGGCTTTCAGGTCACATCTCTGGCTATTATTTTCTAGGCAGAATAACTCAATCCCCCCTAGTCTTTTCTTACAACTGAGATTCTAGAGACCTGATATCATCTTTGTTGGCCTGTGGTGCACCCTTTGCAAGGCAGTACCGAGCTTCTGGCAGCACAGCTCTGCAAACAGGCCTGGGTGAGCTCCAAATGGGTTACAGCTGTGGAAGACCTTCTTCTGCAGAAAACATGTCACCTCCTGCTTGTTGCTTCATCCTCTTGCTAATGCCACTTGAGGCTTGCTGCTGTGCCCTAGGTTGATGGTTTCAGAGATTTTTCTACAATAACTCCCCGAAGCAGCCAGCTGTGATAGGGTGCCTCACCCAGGAATGGACTCAACCATTTTACCACCAGGAAATTTCTCTCTATTCCCTGAGAAACAGGGAAAACATATTAGTTAAAGTGCTTTGTGAAAATACTGCTCCTAGTGAAAGCAATCGCTGAAGAGTACTCAATGATTCTGAACTGTGAAAAGACATTTGAGGCCAGTGAATAAAAGGACATTTTAACCATTCATTTTGACAAAAACAAAACTGTAGGGAGCTTTTCCCATTATTTTTGTCTTTGTGGAGCCATTCAAAAGCAGTGATAGCATCAGCAGAGTGTACAACTGCTTTATTAGAGGTGCTGTCCAGAGGTGTTTGATTTTGAGGTTCGCTTAAGGTGAACAGTCAAGAGTAGAGACCATCCTTTGATCTGTCAGACTGGAAAGATACTCAGACAACTACACAATCAGTAACTTCTGTGCCAGTGATTAATTACCTGAGACTTTAGGCAGAACTCTCTGTTCTTCAATTATCTTTGTAGACCAAAATAAGCTTGGGGTTTATAACCAGATTAGATATATTTGGGATGAATTAAGGGGAAGTGTTCCTCTTTGATTTCATGGTTTGTACTGGGAAACAAATAGCAGATTCACTTTTTAGCCCAGTTAAGAGTGCTCATCAAATTATTGGAGTTTAGAGTTCAGTGCCGTGGGGTTTACTGGAGCACCTGTGGTGCAGCATTTGTGTGCATGATTCTCTCCAACCAAGGCAGTACCTTCACCTCTCCACCTCTGATAAATGATAAAAACCACATGACTCCCTAAAATCTTATAAAGTCTTGGCAAGATGAAAGAGCTTTGTGCAGGCTAAGTAAAAGGGAGAAGCAATTATCTGAATGAAGGATGACTCTTCCTGTTTATATCATATCATATCATTGTTGCATGTAGGAGTGAAGTTTAGCACTCAGCCATTGTCTTGAGGCAGGGTCACTTGATGTACTGTCATCCAGTGGCTTGAACACGAGACTGCTTGGGATGGCTTTGGTTTGCCTTATTGGCTGTAGGTCATATTACTCCTAGATATGACTGAGGAATCAAGTAATTTATTTTCAAAGCACTGCATATCCAGCAGTTTTAATTTTCCTTTTTCAGCTGCATTCAGTTTCAGCAACTTACTATTTAACTCTAAATTTCAGGTAAGCAGCAACTGCAAGTCTGTGGAGGATGAGTTGAAAGGTGCTGTATGGCCACATCAATGTTGGGCAGCCGTGCCACATGTGTCTCCTTGGCCCTGAAGACACGGGCTCAGCTGGAGGTTAAGAGAGCTTGTTAGCCTGGAACTGCAGGAGGTGAGCAGGCAGCGTGGTGGGGGCATTGCAGTTTGGGGTGGGGAAATGGGATGTCCTGAGACCTGGTTACAGTCCTGTATTTACAGGCCATTTTTCTCACTGCATGGTTAATTTTTTGATTCTTGGTTTGCATTGAAATAAATGATTATAAATAAGTTTGAACTTTAAGTCCATTCAGAACTGTGAGAATCCTGATATAAGTGTGCAGTTCCCACACGGTGCAAAGCGCCCCACAAAGACAATCAACAGATTTATATCAAACCGTACTACACAGTAATCTTTAAACCTTCCTGCCTGTCTAGAAAAGCA
This sequence comes from Bombycilla garrulus, assembly GCA_013400315.1. Taxonomy (NCBI): domain Eukaryota; kingdom Metazoa; phylum Chordata; class Aves; order Passeriformes; family Bombycillidae; genus Bombycilla; species Bombycilla garrulus. Next base: position 1,164,063 of record VXBU01004950.1, read on the forward strand.
GTACATTTTGTTTCTTATTGTTTGTATGGTACTCTGAACGGCAAAAGAGAAGGGATATAGGAATACGTATGAGCTAATTGCAAACTTTAAGTACTGTATCAATAAAGACATTAAAGAGGTGATAGAAAATGAAAGAGACAGGATCCTTTCTATTGATTGCCAGACCTGGGAATGTGTGGTTGCTGTGAGCATTGCTGTATTTCACCACTGCCACTGTCCTCTGCACCCACTGCACTGGCAGAGAGTGATGTGAGTGGAGCTGTCATTGCTGATCCTGAGCACAGTACTGGCTGATTAATTAGAAAGTTATTGTTTGCAGCCAGCATACTATTGAAGCATAAGCTCCCAGATGTGGTTATTATTAATAACCACTCCTTTATATTGCTGCAGGACTGCTCCTTTAAACCAGACCCCCCAGAGAACTTGCAGTCTGCTCCTAAGCTTACACCTTGCAGTCTCTACAGAAGGAAGGTAAGGTGGGGAAGGTGTGCCAGGCCCGGGCTGTGTTTTGGGCTTCCCAGGCAGAGAGGGAACTGTGGGGTCTCGCTCCCAAACCTTCCACAGGCACTGCAACCTGTCCAGCACCCTGGCAGGGCTCAAAGGTGCTCAGGATGTGACTCTCATGCTTGAACTAAGGTATAGGGTAGTCCTTGAGGAAAACTCACTGGAGCTGAGACAAGCAGCATTTTATTGTTTTTGTTTTGTCCCCATTCCTCCTGCTACTGCCCTTCTTGTCTTTGTTTCTGAAGTGTTGAGAAAAAAACCTCAAAAGATGCTTGGACATAAGTGGGCTGGGAAATGTATTCCTTTGCTGTCCTTTCGTCCTCTATATTATTTAATGGGTATAAGAAACACACCAGTAACCATTAGACTTGCTGCTCTTCTGTCAAATTTTCCTTTATACTTTGCTGTCAAATTTTCTCAAAGTGGACTGTGAAACCTAACAATGCTTTCTTTTTCCATGTGTCTGTTGAAACCACTGGAAATATAACCAATACCAGAACTTCTCTATGTAGACCCAGAATAAAAATACTTGCTTGTAGTTATTCCTTACATTGGACTGCCAGGAGGAAAACCACTCAGTTAGTGGCAAGTAACTTCTTTTCTGTGTCTATCTCCAAATTCCAGGAATCTTGTGTTGCTCCTCCCTGTATGCTATTAAATAAAAGACCATTAAGGAAACCATCATTACTGCAGGTAAACTAAAAAAACATTAGACTTACACCAACTCCAAATGTGATTAAAATTGAGTTAATGGCTCTTTAGGTGACATTGTTTACCAAGAATTATAATTTACTTGTGTTTTTGTCTATTTAATTCACTGAGTAGCTAATTAAATATTGTCTATAGGAAGCTGCCATGCAAAAACCCCCAGTTTACTGCAATCCCCCCTTTTTTTTTAAATGAATTTCATTGCCATCAAATAAAGAATGTGTTTGTGTTTGTTTCCTCTGTATAAATTCTGCTTCCTCCTTGTGAAACTGTTAATATGGTAGAGCCCTGCTCTGAAATTGCCCACAAACTCTTAAAAACATAGCTAATTACAGATAGCCCAATTTAAACTTTACAGCATTCTTGATACATTGAGAATGTATGGAAGGTGGTTTATACCAGCCAGCAAGCAGGAATACATTGTACTTCTGCACATCTGGAGATGAAGCAAGAAGGAATCCTTCTGCTGACAGGAAGTGAGCATCACTAAATACCACTGGGAAGAAAAAAATTAGTGTTAGTGGATTAAATTTTCATAATAAATGCTGGTCTTGGTGATGGATATTCCTCTGTGAAGTGCAGTGCAGGGTTAAAGTGATCAGAAGAGCAGTGCTGTAAGCACACTTTATCATAATCCAAGAGTATCAGCAAGTAACTTGCACCTACTAATGGTTTGCTTCCATATTACTTCAGGAAAGTTCTGGGGGTCATTCCTGAGAGTTCTGTGGACTCTGTGGCACAGAGACTGGAGAAAAATGGAGCTGGGAAAGCAGCAAAACTGGACCAGGCTCTGGATGTCCAGCAACCTTTAGCAGGTCACTCAAGATGGATTTTTTTTAAAATTCCACTCTATAAAAGACATAAAAGATATGTGTCTTTACTGCTTGTAGGTGAAAAGCACTAAAGAAAGTGATACCTTCTTTGTCAGGTATCGCTACTAAAGGCTCTAGTGGTGCTGTGTAAAGTGTGGCAGGATAGTGCTGTGTAAAGGGGCAGGTTCTGGCAGCCAGCTTAGAGCTCATTTCTGTCACAAGAACTCAGGATCACAGGGAACTGTAGTGTCTGCAGATCTGTAAGGACTTTGTGTTTATTCTGAGATCACACTATCTGAAATTGTTTTCTTAAGTCCTTCAACAATTTAAAGCTGTTTTAGCATTTTAACTCAGGAAAAAATGATGTAATTTTTACAACTCTTCCCAAGAATTGCCAAAACTGTAGAATGTGGGCCTGCCAAACTGGCCTGCAGCAGATGTTGATAAGGAGAAGTGCAAGGCTGTGAAGCTGGGTGTCCATGGGTGCATGATGAAAAGCTGTTGGCCGAGGAATGCTCCTGGGTGCGTGGTCTGCACAGAGCAAAGTGCTGCCTTCTCTCACCGCCCCGACCCACACACCCAATCTCAATTTTCTCTGCTCTTTGGAAAGGACAAGGAGACACATTCCCGAGGACAAGAAGGAAGTTATGAAACTGCTGAGCTCCTGTGCACTGTCCCAGCTGTCCTGTGCTCAGATCATCCTAAGATTCTGGAGGAGGATGGGATGCACAAAAGCTGCCACTCGATGAGACACATACAAAGTGCTGCCCTTGGAAAGGAGGATCAAGGCTTTGACAACCTGGAGGGAAAGAAATCAGGGCCCTGAATGACTACTGTTTGCTTTTCCAGATAGAATCTATTTTGGAGAAATGAATTTTGCACAGGAACCTCCTGATGTTTTCTCTTGACCTCTCAGAAGTTCTGCTTAGGAAATGAAATGTAAAACACCTTTATCTTGTTGTATGTCATTTCCTAAGTGACAGCTGATTACATTTTAGGAATGTTTTCTTATTTTCTGAATGAAATCAGTTTGGCATTCTGTAGCAGACAGTACTCATTAACCTTTTAAAGATTGCCAAACTAGTTTGAAGCATTCAATGGAGGAAAAAAAAAAAGAAAAACCCCTCTGTTAAACATCTTTTTAATCTGATGCTTCTGAAGCAACAAGCAACAAAGATTAGGTATTCTTGCTGTAATGTATTAGATGTGACACTAGTTTACACTCTACTTGAGCAGATTTGAAGAGGGTACAAAATATGAACCAAAATTGTGACGTATGCTAGGAATGTCATTTATCATCTTATCAAAGTTTGATGTTTAGAATGATACTGATTTTCATGATTAATGATTCCATATAACTCTTCTGGACTGTTGAGAAGAAGAAAATAAAAGTCCACTTTCTAAGCCTCGCTAAGCACACATGGGAGAAACCAGGAGATAAGGAGTTGCAAGATCTCAAACCACTGATGCTGATGAATTCATGAATATGTAAGTAGAACTAAATGAGAAACTTACTGTGATTCTTCAGGTTTTTTGCTTCCCTTACCTCCCCCAGCCCTCAAAATACATTATGGGTGGTGACTGCATAAAATTCAAGCCATGACTATTACTAAAAAGTACCTATTGAGTTGGAGAGTAAGGGGAAATGTTTAAAAATGCTTTGTATTATACATATACTTACAATGTTTGTGTGTCTGAGCAACATCTATATTTATCTTGTCAGTCTCTGCAAAAACTGTTGGTCCCCGATTCTTCAGTCTGTAAAGACTTTATAACATCCCTGTTTTGGGGAGGCTCAGTAATAAACTAAAGCTGCACAAATTGATCTGTTACTTCATTTATATCTTACACAAGTACCTAGTAAGCAGAAAAGGTCTGTAGCCATATCGCCTGATAATGTTACTCTTCCGTGCAGGGCATCACAAAATGGCATCTGTATGTGTTTTGGTGGGCTCTTTGGCTAATTAGGTTTTAAAACAACATGGTTAAATCCCTGGCACAGCCCTTCTCCCAGGAGAGGGAACTGGCTCAGGCATATTATTTTGGGGACCAATCAGTAGGGATCAATTACTGCAGTATGGGGCTACAATGTTCCCAAATCCAGACCTCTTACCTGGGGGGATTTCTACCAAATCCACTTTCTGGTAGCTTTGCCACCTTGTAATACAATGAAGGCAGCTACTAGATCATTTGGCTCACGAGGAGTGCAGTACTTAAGAGATGAGTGTGCTGGTGCCTTGGTATCGGCCAGCTGGTCGTAATAAACCAGCCAAGGCAACTGGAGGCCAGCTGAGAGAAATGAGCCTCCTTTCCACAGCTTCTGGCATGATGAAGTGCTGTCCTCAGTAGATCCAGGGCAAGAGCTGTGCCATTTCAAAATACCTTCTTTGCTGTATCTCCCAGGCCATTTTTCCTCTTCTGAAGGTAAAAAAAGGGCAAGTAAAACCATGAAGATGCTGAAACTTATTCCTCACATTTCCCCAAAACCAACTTTTATAGGAATAGGAAAAAAAGAATGTAAAGGATACCAGCGTTTCATCCATTCAGCATTGCCAAAGATGTGTCCTTTGGCTTTTTAGGAGGCTTCTATTTAAACAGCAGCCATTACCACTGATACTTATTTAGAGGGTACAGTGGGATCCTTTTATTTGTAAATTACAAATTCTTGTAATTTAAGGAGGTTTTATAGTTCCTTTAAACTGTGTCCTGGTGGAAAAGTTGTGTGGAAAACCCTAAGACATGGAATTGCGAGTTAGATCTTTAGAGGAAATGTCCCTGCAAATAGAAGAGGTATTTTAACTTGAAGGAAGTACAGTATAACCACAGTCATGTGGACTGAACATCAGCAAGGGAAGTATTGCTGGGGATTGTGTGCTTTTCAACTCTGTTGTAGGTAACTCCTCACACCAGTAGTGAGTCATGCCTAATATGCTTTTGGATTGAGACCAAATTTACTAAAGGGAAATGTGGTGAACACACTCCACACCCCTTTCTCTGTACCTGCATATTGAATGCCTGGCCACCACAGAGGAAAAGAGGTGAGGGCAGACTCCTTGAGGCTTGTTTTCCTGCCCAGTGGCACAAATTTCACTGAGTTGATAGGAAGGTCCTGTCAAGGAGAGTCTTCCTGAGCTTAGATGGAGTTTCTGGCTACCAGGATATGTCAGCTAATTAGTATTTAAACATCTGTGTAGCAAAGGCCGTTTACATATTAATTTAATGTTATATTGAAATTATTTTCAACTCAAAATTTAACTTTATGTTCTTCAAGAATTTCTGATCTCTCAAGACAAGTATTGTTTAAAAATTAAATATATATCTATATATACATACACACACTTACATAACAGGAATAGACAGGTTAGAATTTCTCTCTCTGTCTTAAAAACCACAAAGGAATGGAAAAAAAATCTTGTATATATATATGGTGTCCACATGGTAAAAACAATTAACAATTTAGGGCATTTTGAGGCAGAGAAGCCCAAAATGAGACAAAAACTGGGGACGAACTTAAAACCTGCATCCGGCATACGCTCAACCCACGCTGTGGGTGCCTGCTTAGTCCCAGCAGTTTGCATCCCCACACCTTCTCCAGGGACACAGCTTGCCTAAATTACCAGAAGGTAGACACAATTATTTATCTAGACCTTGGTTAAGAAAGCAGTCCATCCTCTGGTGTTGTTTTCTAATTTGTCCCATCTTGGGACTAACGTACAGCTACTGTGGTGTATTGGGCTGTGTTTCCCAGTCCCTCTGAACCAGGGTTCCGTGGACTTACAAGGAAGGTCTGGCTGTAGAACCACTGCTAGAAGATACTTTAAAGAACATGGTGTTAATTTCTTAAATCTGTTTCACCTTTCCACATGCATGAGGCTTCCTAACTGGCAGCCTTTGGATTTTGTTGGTTCTGGCTGCACACCTGCGCCTGTCTGTGCATTAAACCTTGACTGTAGGACTCTCGTCACAAATGAACTGTCAAATCATTACTACGTTTGATGCAGCATAATCTGTCTTGAAACTAGAATTGGTCCATCCAGGCTCAAATTTCACTTGCTACTGAGGCTAATATGCTGTTTTGAATATGCATTCGTGGAGACTCGCATCCATTGGGATCCAGAGGGAGTACAAGCTAAGAGCAGATTTTCTGAATTAGCATGTCGAGAGGGAAGGGTCTTTCATTTAGACTGCTGCAGATGCCTCTCCCTCTTGTTCATTACAATTGCATTTCATCAGCTTTATGATGTCCACATGTCAATTGAGTGTGAGGATTTTGCACACAAAAGAGCCTCAGGGAAAACGACTTCACTAGCTAATCAGCTGATTATCATACCTCAAATGGGCTGCAGTGTGCTGCTCCAAATACTATATCAGTGAGAGTGGAATTGAAGATTAAGACAGCAAAAAGAAAGCTCTACAGCCCAGTTTAAAGAAATCAAACAGGAATTTGTCAGGGATAGAAAGAAGCAAATATAGCTAGGACAAGTGCCTTGAAAATATCCTGAGGCTGATAAAAAAAAAAAAAGTCTTTCTTCAAAAGGTGTTGGGAGGTGAAAGGTTAATTAACTGTATTATCTGCCTGTTTATGCCCAGCTGTGTAAAGCTCAATAACACAAGCTCCCACCCTGGTTTTAACATTGCATCCAAGAATCAAGACCAGTTGCAAGAACAGCCTCTCCTAATAATTTAATTAGCCTCTGAACGAGCTGGATGCTCACAGCAAAGCAGACTTGTTCTCACAGCCTCCCTTTATGTGGATCTCTGCTCTTTTTGGATCTGCTGTCTGGATGGGGTTCTTAGAGACCAATTTCAATAAATGATCCAAACAGTAATGAAGAGGCTACTATGGAGTCTCGCACAATAGCTCCTGGTTGCTCATATCTATGGATTCCTCCAGCCCATGAATACAGATCTATAAGAAGCACCATTTAATGGTTAGCGTGGGCTTTTACTTTTTGTCTGAAATTTACCAAAGTTTTATCCCAGCTCCCTGGAGTCCTCCCCAAGTCTATCTAAAATGCAGTTAGAGCAGAGGCTGTCTTTTGCTTCACAGAGCGTCTGCCTTATGCTTTCATCAGAGTAGTCTAACTCACACAGATGCACTATTTAACAATGCCATCCCCTGCTTTCATCAGAAGGGGGAAGGTTGCAGAGCTGAGCCCTGAAGAATAAGGGGGGCAGGTCCCCTGTGATCGGCGAAAGCTGAACATCGGTGCCAGTTTCCATCTGTCATGATAGCCTATCTCCGAACCTTCAATCTGTCAAAAGCTCGCTGCCTAGCTGAAGGCTCCAGGAGATTTGGTGCACTAAACACATTTGACAACAGCATTATCACTGCAAGGAGCCCAGCAAAATGCCATCAATGTGTTAATTGTAGCCGGCTATGTAAAATGTCACTTCCCATATCATTTTACAGCGGCTTTGCCTATTTTGCAGCTCCTAATTTTCCACCCTTTATAAATACGTGGATTGTTCATGTGGAAATGTGGTTCTTTTTCATGTCAGCTATAGTTTGTTGGGGTTTTTTTCCTCCCTCCTTAAATGGAGGCTTAATTTGGGTCTAATACATTGCTCCAAGAAAGCAGCAGTATCTGTGGAAAAATAAATAAAGAGCATTCATGGAAATGAATTGTCTGTACATTGCTGCTGTTCTAATTTTATATCTCAATGGAGATTTATTTCTGGATTTGTACATTCTTTAGTGTATAAATGATTCATTTTGCTGCTGTTGCTGCAAACTCCCTTTATCGAGTGCTTGGTATTTTTACATTCCTGAGAGTTTTCCTCCATCATGATGCAAGAACACTTTTGTAATGATAAACATGAGAGTACAGCATGAATAAATGAAAAATCCCCCTTGAAGGTATGAATGTGCTTTTTAGCACCCAAGTAACTAATATTCAATTTCTGGTACAACCAGTGCCAGGTGTTAAATTTCTCTAGTTACTGTCACTAATGCAAATTAGATTCTTTTTGTGCTCGTAAAAAATCAAATCCACATTAGAAATTAGCTATAAAATGTAATGACTTAAATGCTATAGTGTTTTACAAATCTCCCTGCATTTCTATAGCAGATAATGCTATAAAACTAGGAAAGGATAATAAAATATGGCAGAAAGTTGGGTTATTTAAAGGTCTATTGTGACTGCTTAGTCAGGGATTTGATATATTATTTTGCTTTCTTTCCTTTTTCGTTGAAATAAGCATGCTTATGATTTCATTTCTTTACCAGATTAGCTGTAATCAAAGCTCTCCTTTGAATTTCATGTTACCCTAGCTGCAAAGGCTGTTTGTATTAGTGGAAAATATCATGTGGTGAAGTTTATAATATATTTGCAACTTTTAATCATTGGAATTGTAAATGTGTCTGACAGCTGTTAAGAAAGTTGCAGTCATCTTAGTAGTTCAATACTGAGATGTACGGGGCTCTGTGACAATTTTCTAAACAGATTCTTTTTTATCCCCAGCCCCCTTAGATCTTTCAAAAACTCTGGTGAAAATAACTAATACAGTGTTTATTCTTTTATATATTGTGGTAAAGTCTTCAAAAATGGCGAATAGTAAAAATTGTGTTTGCCAGTCTTTAAATCCAAGGAAGTACTGCCTATGCAAAATGCTCATTTTGTCATCTCTTGCCAAGTATTTAATTTAAGGTATTTAAACAAAATTGCAGTAAAACTTAAAAGTCCTAGGCATATACCATATCTCCTGCATAATAAAGGAAGTTTTAATTAAAATTAGCATTTCTGAATTGTTGCATTAGTGTAAAGTGAATTCAAGCTCTACAGTTCACATTCTGCCTCTTTTCCATAAGAAGCATGAAAGGAATTCATACAGTCCCCCTGCAGTCATTGCCATGGGATGTGACCAGTGCACAGCACTTTCTCTGCAGAGCTTGGGCCCCCTCTCCTTTAGAAAACATTTTCCCTATCTATATCCTATGTCCCCAAAACAAAAGTCACTGGAGAGGTGAAGGATTTTTGTTCCACTCACAACCTGTTATGCATCCCAGTTCTCATTTCATAACCATGAATTGGATAGACCCAGTTCAGGTCTCATCTGGATCTGAGTACAAATGTATGGATTGGCTCAAACCCAGCCAGGTCGTAGAAATTCCTTCTAGGAGTAAAGGCAATGTGAGTGCAGTTCTCAGCCTTGAGTTACTGTGGTAAAACAATTAGCTTTGTTATCTGCAGTTGGACAAGAGGTGAGAGAGGAGAAGTACGGCTTTGACAGCTGGCTGGGAGAGTGATGTTTTTTAGAGAATGCTCCTGTTCAAGACTGAGACTATGGAAAGCTGCTGAATGGATATCATTACTGTAACACTGTTTCATAGTTGACAGTCTGTTGTGGCATCTAAAATTTGTGTCAAACAGTTCTTTTTCTTGAATTCTAGGTTTTCAAAAGTGGAAAGAGGGAGAGATTACTTTGGGAGTCCCAGATACAGCATTTCTTAGAAAGCCCTATGGACCTTCTCTCCAAGGCTCATCCGAAGTGGTGCAGGTACAACAAGTAAAAATATGTGGTCCCTTGAAAGTCATGATACAAAGATTCCCAGTCCAAGAAGGGGACAAGCACTCCTTGGGTACCTGAGTCTATCAAGTACTTCGTCCCCAGTAGCACAGGCATGGAATATTGATATAAAATACGTCTTTAAAACATTCAGTAATTTAGAACAAAAGAGAGAGATACTGAAACATAAGGGACAGTACCTGCTATGGCAGTCTCTTGGCTCCAGCATCAAGAGTGGTTTAAGGGCTGAGGATGGGCAGAGCACTGCTCTGTGCCACCTTTTCCTGCTGACCCATCCAGCCCCAGCCATACCAGTAAGTGATCGTGGTGAATTGTATGAAAATGCAAATTGCAAGAATGCTTTGGTTTTGTTGGTTTGTTTGTTTGTTTGTAAAAGCACAGCCTCTACATTTCCACATCAGAACACATTCACTCAATGTCTCACTCCTACATGTTGAGCTCAAGGGAAGCTTGCAAGACATACACTCATCTCAGACAGTTTGTGTGTATGGCCCCAAATTAAGTAATCAGTAATTGTATCATGCAATGTGATCAAAAGCTATGGGGAAGTCCAGAGCTGAAATCTAATGCACTGCAGAACCTGTCACCAAATATAACTGGTGTTAAACAACCTTGGGGTTTTCTGTATTCCCAGCGTCACACAGTCCTGCTTTGGCAGCTGAAAAGGTAAATACCAGAAATTATTCTGTTCCTGACTGCTCAGCTCAAAAGGACTCCATGAGAAAGGATCTGTATTTCTAGCAGACAAAATTACTTGAATTCTTTTGTTATTTCTTTGACTGTTTTCATTTATACATTCAGACCCCATGTATGTCTTCAATGTATTGAGATGCTGCAAAATTAAAACTGACATCAGCACAAGTGATTATTTCGATTAGATTGCTTTATTCTAGTCAAACTTTTTTAATACTTATTCCCAGTTTCAAATATATGTTGCCTGGGCAGGTCCTTAGCTGACTCCTTGCTGCATGTTCTCAGGGGGCCTGTGCTACCAAATATTTGTCCTGCAACAAAATTTTGCAAGATTTTGTAGCAGTCAGGATTTAGCTCCCACTGCAAGAAATAGAAACCTAATTTTTTCTTCATGCACTTGAGTCTGAGCCTCCAGAAGCTTAGGAAAGGGAACTACAGAAAACATTTCCCTTCTGCTCAATATTTGGTATGTAGTCTTTCCATCTGCAGTGCCACAAACATGCAAAGATGTAGACAGTATTTTCCTGTGACTGTCTGTGGTTAGTTCCTCCACTACAACAGTTGAAATCTTATTTCTTAATTTTTGCAGATATTGCAACAGATTGACAAGTAGATGCTTCTGCTGTTAATGAAAGGTAAGGAAATTTTCAGCCATAAAAAGAAAAAATTTCGAAATTCAAATAACAGTAGCAGAACTCTAATTGTAAAAATAATGCTGTCATAGTAAGATAGTATGTTATCTTCTACCCAAATAAAATGAATTGATAACTCTTGCATTTTAAACAGCAAACATTCCATTTGTTGTTTTTTATTCAACACTTATATTTTAGCAAATTACTTTGTATAACATATATACCTGTAAAAAATATAAACTCTTTGAAGAGTCTGAAAAACAGGGATATGGCACCTTTCTTTAAGTATTTAACTGGACTGTTAATTTCTGAGTTATTAAAAAGTTATTATTTTTATCTGAAGGGACATCCAAACGTTTTTGTCAGTAATCCATCATCTTCTAATGAACACATTATTTACTCTGAGGTACCAAAGCTAAATAGTAAGCAAGATGAAAAACACATGATCAGAGGAGTGATCTTTCTTTTTATATTCTCTGTATTGATGTCACTAAGGCAGTGTTAGGCAGATACCATTGGGTCAGGTAATTCTAATTTGGTCTCTGGACAGATTCGTCTGTTCATCACCACAGAAGCCACTGGGGTGACATCTTCCACTTCAGTATAGACAACACATAAGCCTAAACTGGAAAGTTTGGTTCTGGTAAGTAAATTCTTCCCTTACCAAAGCCAATGGGAATGTCATCTCTGACTTTGTGGTTACAACCACACTATGGTGGTTTTTGGGCAATTTCTGAATTGTTTGAAACTCAGGGGAAAAGGGTTACACATGCTTTTCCAGCCAGGACCTATGCTGAACCATGAGGAGAGAGACAGCCCTAAAAAAGCAGAGATTTGCTACTGTTTTTACGTGAGTTGTCATTAAGACCTCATCTTCACTAAAATGAAATTTTTGTACTCTATCTTATTTCATGCCTTTTTTTCATATACTGGCACATTGCAGAAACGGCTTTTTTCAAAGCACACTAATGATAGCATGGGAAAAGGAGATCTTTACTTTCATAACTCCTTACAGGCAGCTTTACGAGATAACAATATACTTGTTTAGCATTGCTACCTATGACAGTCTTTGTTATCTACTAAGCAGAACGTTATTTTTCCAGCAGCATATAAAGCAGGCAAATGGCTGTTCATCATCTACTTTTCAAGAATGTTTTACATACAATTCTCTCCTGGCTAATAGCTCCTTCTATTGTCCATGACTTATCATTGTCAGGATTCTTTGCATTTCTTCATCTATTTTGCTGGAAATCTGACCATTTTCAAAAGACAGGCTGAATATAAATAGCCCGTGCAGTATAGTCTCATGTAGAGTAAAGCATGTACTGGTTTAGAATGTATAAGAATATAACTTTCACTGGTATGTTTTTGCTCCAATTCTTTCCTTTTCTCTTCTTCTGTCTCATTCATTTTTTTTTTAACTCTTCTAAAGCACTATAAAGTAAGTATCAAAGGTATCCTGGGTAATTAGCCATTACAGTACTGTCACAGAGGCTTCTGCAGTCAATACAGAGATAATTTGGGCAATGGTGAATGACAGCATTGTCCAGACTTTTGGGATAATCAAGGACACATCCAGCTGTACCAGACATCTGTCAGACCCATGAATCATTTCAAGTAGCTTTGCAATATCCAGGCAACTCGAGCAAAGATAAACACTTCAGCAGCACGAAGCCACGGAAAAATACTGCTGCCACAAGAAAACATTTAGCTGCTCAGTGCTGCAGGCCTGTCTCTCAAAGCAGAAGAGGTACCACACACATCTCTGCGATTTTGAAGGGGCACACATTTTGAACATTACCTACTGTAGTATGACTGAAATGGCATCCCCTACACACACACACATATTCATCAGAATTCCTGAGGCAAAAAGAAAACAAGGCGAAAAGTCATACAAAAAATTCAAAGGCTGAAGTAGTCCTGATAAATGCAACATGCCCTCTTGCAAATAAGGGTATTTGTACTATCTATATTGACCTGAAATAGCTAGTTGTATATTTTCTCAATTTTGCATACCTGTGGTGGAACTGCTACTCTAAATGTGCATCAAGATTATCAAAATTAACAAGGAGCTGGAAAACTCTCTTGTAGTTTCCTGTTTCTGTTTCCTTAGTCAGGTACTTGTGTTGGAGAGCTGAAAGGAAACAAAGGCTGTACTTTGGATAAGTCATGGGGCAAAGTCTGGAGTTGTGGGGTTTGGACTTTGCTGTGCCACAGTCACCTGCATGGCTGGGGGCAAGTATTCTCCAGTCTCTGTGATTTGGATGCTGATTACCGAGCCCTTCTTTACAAAGCCCATTGACACCCCTCCGTTGGATTAAGTTATTCTCACTGCTTTGCAGGTGCATGGGAATCGCTGATCTCTCGTAGCACACTGGCTCTCAAGGATGAGTTCAGATGAAGGGAAAACAACTGGCAGGATGAGGTGAGACAGTTTCCCTTTCCTGTTTGAGATGACCACAGACTATGGAGGTGAGCAAGGAGTAGCCCAACTCGCATTCAGACAGTGTGGGTTTTGCTGCACTCTGCAGGCAGAAAAACTACATGGAATTGCTCCTAATAATTCTATAAAAATGCTATAATTACACCAGAGAGTAAAGGAGATTTCTGAACAACTGTGCGGCACCTGTCATACAATTGTCTGCCATAGACTTGTTTGAAATATCACACTTCACACTGGAGTTGAAATTGGTTGTGGTTTTCCCTTGTTATCTTTATATGGCACTGATGGGGAAAAAAGTGTTATTAAGATTTCAGGATAGCACTGAAGAGCTTTGTTCAACTCCTTCCAAGAGCCTGTGTCTAAGAGCAAAGCAGCACTGGCAGAGGAAGCTCCTGAAAGCTGTTGTCAGTGAGTGGAAGGGCAGCAGGGATGGAGCTGGGCTGGGAGGTGCTGGAAGCAGTTGGTGATCTGGCAAGATGCAGAAATTGATTTGCTGTGAGTGTTGTGAATGCAGCATTTGCTTTTGGAAAGCAAGAGGAAGAATTACTGGTGAGACATCAGGGGCTGTGACTGACAGATTGGTAGCTTTCCAGTGACAGAATGAGGGGCACTGAAGTATTTGGGGAGAAAGAGTGAGCCCACCACAGAGAAAATGTAATGCATTGCTGTTGCTTCTGATTATGAAGATGTAGAATTGCATCTTGAAGAGTTGACAGAGGTGTTGACAAACTGTTGCTGCATCCTCTAAACTTACATTTGTCTTTGTTTCCTGCTTTGGCCTTTTCCTCTACCGCCATTCCCAGCTACCACTGCAGTTCACTGTCATTGTCACTTAGACCCGAAGTTTGGGTAATTTAGGAACAAGGGTTCCATTCACAGCAACAAAAGTCTTCCTCTCATCGCCATACACAGGCACATTTTTCTGTTGTGATAGAACTGTGGTAGATTGTCAGTTTCTAGCAGTCCTTGCTGGTAGAGGACACTGGCTCAGGGAAATCAGGTGCACTTGAATAAAACAGTGTACTTGAGCTCAGGTAGTGCCCCTTGACTTCTGAGTTCTGATAACAACTGCTGGTAGTTCTATACTGACCTACACTCTACATAACTCCAGTTATGTAAAGCTGTAATGCTTTGCCCATGCTGTTCTGCAATGATATTGGCTATACATAAGTTTTTGTCCCAGTGGTTATTCAAACGCACACACACACAAGATCACACGAGATCAAACTTCCTTTGTGGCATGGCTCGTTCTCAAGTTTGCAAGTTTCCATGCCAGTGGAAAATACAGCAGTTTTTAGGGATTGCAGCTTTTGCAATTGTGTTGGGTCCTTAATGTCCCCATTTGCATTGCTAAATAATTTGATCATTGATAAGAGAAAGTAGTTATTGATTGGAATAGACAGCAATAATACCACCCTCACTGAATATATTTAATTTGTAGGTTATTTCTGCTGTTTCAGTTTCCCACGTTTATCTATTGACTTCATATCTCCAGCTGAAGATTTGATTTATTGTGAAATGATTTTTAGCATCTCATAGTAGCAATCTTTTCAGGTCAAGTACCCTGTCATCCTCAAGCTTTCTTTCTAAAGTATCTTTATGGATGGAACAGTTCAGACCTACTTTTGCTTAAAAATAATTTCTAGTTAATTACAATTCATTTTCTCCTGTAATATTCTTTTCACTTTTGCACTTTGTGCAGATCTTCAGAACCAGAACTCTCCCTGCAGCTAAAAGCCTTGAGCACTTTCATTGTTTCGGTGCTGAAATTTTGCTGTGTTGCAGCAGAGAACCTTAAAGTTTATTTGCTTTTAGACCTGCTTTTGCACAGTTGTGTTCATTAGTAAATATGGAAACTCACTTGTCTTACTTCCTAAAGTGTACATATAATTCTTCCACTGGAAACTGTGCAAACTGCCCGGCTATTTTTACCTCTTTAAGAAAAGTACCTCTCTTAAACACACTGCTGCTATGTGATAGATTCTCTAGAGCTGTTACTACTCTTTAATCTTGTGGTTGGCTTTCATGAAAAATTGCTTCAAGTCGACGGGTCGGACTCTTTGGATTGGCAGAGCCCTGTCAAGCAGAAATAACAATGGTCTTGAGGAACTCCTTGCCACAGGATATCCTAAAGACCAAAATTATTAATGAATTTTTAAAGTAATTAGATGAATTCATAGATATTTAAGCTATTTGGTAATAATTAAATGAAATGATCCTGAGAAAAAATTCAATACAGCCAATCCATAAACAGCTGGGTTACTGGAAATTAGGTTAATGTAGTTGAGGAGAAATAACTCCGCACACATCTTAGACAGAATCAGAGCTGTCGGAGAGAAAATACAGATCCAGGAGGATATCTGTCCTAACCCAGTTTATACTTTCAGGCAGTGTTTGTAGCCTGTGGATTCTTGTAAGATCATTTTTAGAAACAGACTAATCAAAGACACATTAAAATTGACCCGAAGTATCCTAAAAAAAATTACAAGAGTTGCTACAGCAATATGTCTTGTCTGAGCATGAGCACTTGAGTTACTGCACCTGCAGCAACAGCGGAGTCTCAATAATAGAACTGGCCCCCAGTCATTACGTGATCTTCCATCAGGAACGGGTTCAAAGGTCCCCAGGAAATGAGAGACTTTGCCTCCTCAGAGTTACAGTAATCTCTAAACCATCAGCATATGGGAAGAATCTGGCCCTGCGCTTTCAGCTCACTTTAATCACGCAAAGACCCAACTATCTACTATTGCTTTTTCATAATCTGCTTTAATTGTCATTGATTTGTACGTTCAGAATGTGCCCTGAGCTAACCAAAGCATTTTGTCTGTGTTTGTGGCTGAGTGCCTGTGTTGCAGTCCTCGAACTGCTCTCCTTGGGGTTCCTGATGAAATCTTTCTCTGGGCAACACCTCTGTTTTCCAGGCAGGGTGTTGCAATGCAAGGATTACCTGAGGCAGGTCCCTTCTGTACAGGTTTAACATGTTTACCCTCCTCCTGGCTTCCATTCCTCGCAGTCACCCACACTTAAAACAATGAACAAACAGATTTTAAGAAGATAAACTGGCAAACAGATATTTAATCAATTATGCAGGAAAAATTTATCACCAAGAACAATCTGGATAACTACAACCCAGTAAAATCACATTTAACCAAAAGAACATATAACTTATGTTTGCAGTGAAAGAAATAGTGTTTAATTACATGAACTCTGTGAAGTGACTACTCCAGTGGAGACTCTAATGTGATCAAGAAACCATTTAACACATGCAAGTATCTTTGACCTTGAAACTTACAATTTTTAATTTACAGTTAATCTTCTGGGCATTCCAATAATACACAGTCGCTGTGTTTTAAACATAATTTTTTACTTTGTTGATTTAATAAACAAGGTAAGTTAACTGGAAAAAATGTCAGTGCAAATAAAGGATGGGTCAAAAGGACAGAAAGGATGGTTTCTTCTAAATGTCATGTGTTGTGGTGACCAGGCACATTTTGGGCTCATTGATCATACTTCTACCACCTGCAAAGAAATGTGATTGTCCCTGCTAGATCTTTAGTAAGGACAAAGCCTTGCACAACACAGGCAGCCTGCAGCAAAAATCCAAACCAGACAAGAAGATGGGTAATTTAGTTGAGTGAAGTGATGAGGATTCAGTTTGAGTGAGCTGAGGCACTGCTGGGAATTTTGATGAGACCGTCTCATTTTGGTCACCTACAGTGCTACCCCTGTGGTGACAGACAGACAGACAGACAGACAGACAGACAGACAGACAGACAGTTCTCTGCTTGGGGCTGGTTTGTGTCTCCATGTGCAGAGCCAGGCTTCAGACCTGAGGCAGAGGTTCAGGACAGGGAGCCATTACTCAGGAAGTGGGACCAAGGGTAACCTGCAGCTCAAGAGGAGCTGTGGCTGCCACAGGCACCTCCTGCTGAGAAACAGAGCTGGGACAGCTTTGGGGTCTGGAACATCATCCTCTGTGGCACCAGAAAATCTTAGTAAATATTTCAGATAACTTATCAAAAGTCCACAGCAAATATTAAATAATGTAGCTTGATCTTGCTTCTGGCAACATAACAAAAAAAAGGAAACAGTAAGAAATGGGGGAAAATGGATTGGATTTTTTGAGTACCTACCTCTTAAAACAATTTATTTCTTCAATTATGAAGAAATAAAAAGTACAGGATGCACAATGCTTTCTTAGATTAGAAGAAAAATACTTTGTATTTCACTTGTATAGATAAAATTTAAATATTGGGGGAAGAAATTCACAGCACCAGGCACAGAAAAACAGTAGAATTAGCTGTGTAGAAGTTTTTCTCAGCAGCATATTTCTTAAAAAGAGAGAGGATCATCTCTCGGGAATGATCAAGAGCAGTAGCTTCCAGTATTGTGCAATTTTTAAAAGCCTTTATCACCTGATAGAATTGTGGCCCCTCATGACGGGAATATAGCTTGCTGACAAAACAGCTTGCTTGTCTTTGCTGCCTCTTGCAGGTCTTTACATAGTCCCTGGATTCTCAGTGGTTACCAGAAGCTCCTTAGCCATCATTGCAGCTAAATGTAACATGGCCACAGTACAAGGGAGCGGGATCCTGGGAATGCTTTAAGCCTCTTCCATGTATGTGATTTTATAACTGAACTGTGTTGTATCTTACAACTACTACAAAATATTGGTGGTGGCGGCAGCAACAACAAAATCCTACCAAATTTTTGTGGTCCAAATCCTTGTTGCTGCAGAAAATCCTGCAGGAAAGGGTAAGGATAGGAAAACTCCACACTAGATTTGGAGACTTCTCACAGTCAATTGTGTTGTAAACTGGGAGAAGACTTGGTAGATGAAAAGTTCTCTCTTTTCAAGACCTTTCAGGATGAAGCTTTGTGGGAGTTCTCCAGCAGGGAAAAAGAAGATGACAGAGGTTGCTTGAGATGCTTTTATTTTCCCATGAAATGCTAAAGGCACAGGGTTTGCTCTGTAATGGCTTCATGCCTCAGACACTTACCTGCACCTTTGCGTTCCACTTTGAAACACAATGGCGGTGCACGAAGGCAAACCCATAACCTTGGCGGATAGAGCTGCCCAAGAATCCCAAAAATGTTGCTTAAAAACATCCCTTTCTGTCCGATGATGCAATCAATATTTTTTTAATATCTCTAATGGTGTCTTAGTAGACCTCAAAAGCACTACTCCAATGAGCCTGAGGGGAAAAGAACAATACTTTGCAAAGCATTTTCTCTGATTATTTATTCAAGGTACTGCTGTGGCTGTGGTGTAAGCACAAAGAATTTGGCAATTCAGAACTTTTGTTTGGATTGTCATCCCATTGTCATGGACAGCCTGCCAAAGACACTAATTCAGACTTCCTTAGGAGGAACTAGGTAGTCACAGATAATCCCCAGTGTATAAAAAATTTTTAAAGGCGTCTATATCTATATTTTGGTCTGTTCATTTTTCTTTTACCTTCAGTAAGTTTACTTTGATGATACAGAGTCATTTCTACAAGCAAAACTAGACATATGACTCGAAATTACCTGGGCTTTACTTAGGTTGTACTTGCTTGTACTAGGCTGAGTTTTAGTTCTCTATGTTCCAGAGGAAGTTAGAACTATAAAAGAAGTTGCAGATACCCAAAATTCCTTAAAATTCTAGATACCGAGTTTCTTCAGGTACAGCATCAAATCATGCCGATATCATTTGATCCATCTCCAGTGAGATAATTTGAAAGTTACTGTTCCTCTATTGCCCCAAATCTGTGGGATGGAAGGGGCAGGGGACCCAAACAAAAGCAAAACCCAAAATACCACCACCACCATCTTAAAATATCTAGGTATCTCTGCTTTTAAACTTAGCCCCCCTTAACTTGTGGAGCACCATTTGTGGATGAAGAAGAGGGTTTCCCTCTTCTTTCTTCCGTTTGAAGGAAGAATAATTTCAAATCAATTACAGAATATAAATGGTGTTCATTAACCTGGAACACAACAGGAGCTTCATGTGCGTGTTCAAAGGCAGGATTTGTATCCTAATCTGTATTTGTCTATCAGTATGGCCTGCACAATTCAGAGCATTAATTTACTCTGAAGGAGACCTTATTAAATTTATATGCTACTTTGGCATGCACTTTTCTGAGCTGGTATTCTCAGTGTACCTACTCCCATGAAGGTTATTGATAACACCCAGAAAGAGATTGCATTTCTTTGAAAAGTAATTGAATTTTTTGAGTTCCTAAACATTTATAGCATGCAAAACTCTCAATATGTTATCTGTAGGTGACCATCATCTCAGAAGTACACTAACCCTTTTTCTGTCCAGAAAAGCTTGTTGGCTTCTGCAGCATGCCATCAACAGAAATACAGAGTATCTGCAACAAATTACTTTGTAAACAAGCAACTAATCAGGAATTATTTCCTTGTGTTATAATACAATAACTTCCAATAATGAATGTATTCAAGAATGCAGTTGTCTGTTTACAGATACTTCATGAACTGAAAAAGTGTTATACCATATTTTTATGAAATATTAATGTACTACAGCATCTAGCTTTGCTATGGCATTGCACTCTTTTGAATATAATTTAAAGTTATATGAGAAATAATAGAAACAAGGTGATAATTCCAGATTCTATAGGCCTATTCTGTATCAGGGAAAGCATGTTAATGGTTCCCTGCCATATGGATGAAAATAGAGCTATCCCCTCCCTATTCTTTTTTTATTGTAAATTAAAGACCAAGCTAAGAAAAGATGTTAGAAGACCCCACAGGAAATATGTCTCACATCGTCAGGTTATGGATTCTAAGTGGGACATCTGACGTTTTCAAGAGATTCCTCTCCTCTCTGCTTGGTTTTAGAGGCTGGCCTTCCATGTCCCTTGAATACAGAAAGCTTGAGTCTTTCTTTCATGCAAAAATCATGTATGCATCTGCTTTTTACAGAGGCATCCGTCCTGAAATTCATGCATGTAAATTTTAGATTTCAAAATAAATTAACTTTTAAGCATGTAGTTCTACATTTGCCTTTGTAAGAATCATCTTCTATAGGGTTCACTTAGCATGGTGACCATTTTAAGCTGTGTGTAATTAATCTGCCATGGAAATTAATTGTTTATTTATTATGTAAGTATGCCTTTAATAAAACTACTTTGTGAAAACCTAATTGCTACTATAGTAATATAGCATAACAGTTCCTCACATAAATACATGATTATTATGTACAGTCACTTATCTGTGAACGAGCTCTGCTACTACTTTCCTTAATTAACGATACAAAGGGCTCCTTCATCTTTGCATATTCCCTAGCTAGGACATTGATACTCATTATTTCCTAAGTCCAAACACTGAAACTGTGTCAAGAATGCATCTATCACCAGATGGGTACTTATAGTCAGCGGAATTTTCCACTGCATCAGCAAATTCAGCAATTTGCAATTTCTGTATGTCTGACGTGTTTTTATTGGTGAAGATCACTTTCAAATACCAAGATCATGAGACTGATTCCTTGGTTAGTCTCTTCAGTAGTCGAATGTAATGATGGTAATTACCAGCCTGTGATTAGGAGCCACTCCAGAAACCCTTTGAATGTTAATTTGCTTCGACTAATATGCAGCACTTCTGTGTAATGAGAACTATGCTATAGCTTCATGTGAAACCAAATTATTTCCCAGCATTTAATCATACAAATGATTCTCAGTTAATCACTTGAACAGTAAACCTCAGTGTTCTAATAAGTGACATTTTTCATTTGATTTATTACAAACATAGGTGATGGTATGGTGAATCGAGTACCATTTCTTCAAAAAAGGTGAAGAACGCACCTTGTGGATCACATAGTAACCAAGGTAATCGCATTTTATCATTTTGAAGCAAGACATTTTCAACCTTTCCTTTATCCTCCACTTTTTTGTTCTTTATCCTCTCACTTTCCTTGGGGTGCTTTTCAGTGTGTCATCTGGAGTGTACCCCTGAGTTGCACTTCCTCTTTTTCAGACTGTGAATTCCCAGGACAACTGAACCAGTTGCTCTTCAGTGCACTTGAAGAGGGTTGTAAGGAAGCAAGGCAGAATGAGCTCACCTTGTCAGTGGACAGGAGAGACCATGAAAAAACCACAGTGGAATTCGGTATTTGCCTAATGTGAGTTGCTGCATTCCTTTTTGTGTTTTACATCTGCAAAGGCAAACCACACTGTTGAGAATAACCAAATTATTCCTTAGGTGAAGGAGTCAAACACATTTTGCAAACTTGAGAGAAAAGGCCTTCTCTCATCTTCTGGCTGTTTGGGCAAATACACATTGTGAGCAGTGACACTACTGATCTGGGACTGCTTGCTTTCTCCTTCTAGAAATCTATACTGACCAGAGCCCCCTGCATCAGCATCATCCCACTGTGGACCCTGAGGTCATACTGTTCTCACTGCAGTTCTGTTGTCTGATTCAATTCAAAACTGGGAGAAAGGAATAAAATAGGATTATTTGAGAGAGATATTTTGAGGCTATTTTAAATTTACTTTTTAAAATACAAGTTTTCAATATGTAGGCACTTGCTGGTTTGTCCCTTCCAATTCTGTATACTTTCTCTTCTAGCAGCTTTACTCTAAGAATCTTTTTATTCAGGTCTTTCTCATGACAGTAACACAGTTCTTCACCTTGAATAACTGCAGAAAAATTCAGTCCTAGAGCAAGTGTAATAAACAACAGCTTTAGCTGCAGTTGAGGCATGTATTAGCCCTAAATGCCTTAAGAAATCTTCCGAATTTATTGTAATTTGACTGTTGGACTAAATTTTCCCTCTTGGAAGCTAGAGCTAAAAGCAAAGCATATGGGAACCACACAGTCTTTTTTATTACTCCCAACACCCTTGGTGCTGCACAGGAAACTCCATCTGACACTTCTTGTGTCTGATGCCCTGTTCAGGATACAGCGAGTGGAGCTCACATATCTGATTCTGCAAGCTGGCACCTGCCAGTAAGGACAGGTTTGCAGCTTTTTTTAGCATTGTTCACCCAACACAATAAAGAGGGGATTTTGAAAGTCAGCATTCTCGAGGATAGGTAGAATGAAGGGGAATGGTTCTAATCTAATTGTAAATGCCCTGTTTTTAAAACACTTCTTGTCAATAAGTCTTTCCATTAACAGACATTCTGGCAGCCCGCAGCACAGTCAAATCAGGAATCCAGCTCCAGTTATGATATTACATTTCCATTATTCAATGCATAAAAAATGTAGCAAATTACACTGAATTGGCTGATTTAAAAATGTGTTCAGTGTTCAGAAGCTTGTTTTGGTAGAAATACTGAGAATTTCCCAGACTCTGATGTATTTTAATCATTCTGCCTTTTATATTGCGCTTAACACCTAAAAAAGGACCTGTTCAGAAATGTATCTACAGCCTGAGCAGAGGCTTGCAAGTAGGGGATTTTGAGTTACAATTTGTCAGCCAAGTTGCCATGTGGGCTTAAGTAGCTCATTTTCCATGTACATAGTGAAGGAAATAATGCTTCTCCATCCCAGTGGTGAATAATGTTGGTTTATTACTAGTTAATATTTCTAAGCATTTGGAATTGCCTGCAAAGATGTAAGTAGAATCCTTTTTCCCACTATATTGCCTCTATCACTATAAACCCAGACATGGAAGTTGAGCTGAGCTCTTTTTCTAACAACTTTTATGTTGACTTTTTGGTTGCTGTCCAGTTTTCTTCAAAGTGCTGGCAGTCTTAGGCAGGTAAGGGATATTCTTAGCTTTCTATTTCTTTGCTGCTCCCAAGTCCCCCAGCCTGAATCTCCAGTTCTCTAGCGCAGAGTATTGTGACCCCTCTGGATATTGAGAACTGGTACCATGTATAGCTTATTATTAAGACAGGGTCTAATTGGGTGGCCACACTCAGGTAACTCAGTGTTAAGTCTAAGTCTTAAAAAAAACCCAAAAACCAGTTTGTGAGATAGTTTATCTCATACACTTTTCACTTCTTTCTTATTTTAATTTATTTCTTCTGTTCAAAAGCTTTTTATTAAAAGCAGGCAGCTCCATCTACTTGTGGCAGCTTTCCTCCAATGCTATCATGAGATTCACTAGTGAAGTTCTATAAATGCCAGCCAAAATCTATCTGCAAGAACATCTGCTCAACAGTGCAAACCTGATGTAATTACCAACCATCATCTTTTATCCTCCTGCTGGGGCAACTGCTCCGAAGATGACTTTTTGCCCTGAACTAAAAAGAAACTCGCTGTTATGTACAAAACCCACCACAGAAAACTAACATGGCTTATACACAAATTCTAACAGAATCTTTCAGCTACAAGAGATAACAAATCCCCAAGTAGCATGAGTCTGGAGGAAATACTTAAAAATTTCATGTTCTTCTTGGCTGCATCTGCTTCCTACATTGTTGTTCTGTGAGATATTTTTTAAGGAGTGGCAATAATTATACAAAAGAACTCTTTTCAAGAAATATAGAATCACAAAAAAGATGTTGCAGATGCTCAAATTTGACTGTAATTAAGTTATAACAGCATGTCATCTATGTGTGTGCGTAAAAAGGTGATAGATACTAGGAGATGGATATTCTGTACATATAAATATACACAATAAGTATATACCATATTTGCTTGTAGGAAAAACACTAATTCCAACACTATATGGTACTGATGCCAGACAAATGTTACAGAAATCTCTGATATACAGCCCATACCTGTCAGCAGCTTTTTTGTGACTATGTACTGATACCTTCCTCTCTGGGAATTGTTTCCAATATTGCAAACCTCCAAGGACTTTCAATTAATTACAGTCTTCTCTCTCAAGCAATCTGATAGATAAATGCTTCCATTTTCCTTGTGCTGTAGAACTGACCTCCAGAAGGGCCGTCTACCTTGGTGTTCTGTTTCACATCCAGAGTCTCTGGCTGACTTTTCAGTCAGTGAAGGTGTAATGTGCATCCTAATTGTAAAACTCTGATTACTCCAGCACAGGAAATGTTATAATTACAGGGTCATACATTTCCCAAACAACATTGGTTTTACCTCATTCTTTGGGAAGAGCATCCAGTTTTGATTGCATCACCTTGTACCTCAGGTACTTAGCAGAAATCACCTCACCTACAGTTTGCCCGTTTATGTTGTTTAAAAAGGCAGGGAAACCTGGACTGCTGAAATACAATCAGAAAGACCCACCAAACCAATATTATTTGATGTGCAAATGCAACATGCACAGGATGAGGTTTCCACTGCATTTCTAAATAATTACATTTACAAACTACAGCTAAACTTCTGGTAGAGCACCATGTCAACATTGCCTAAAAATACATGCCAGTGGGACCCAAGGCAAGAGCTCCTTATTCAGCAACCTCTCTGCTTCTAATCCTTTATGACTTCCAAACTTGTATTCTGGTTCCTGGAGATTTTGGTCATCCCTTAGACGTTTGGTGAGTTGATGTTTGCATAGCTGAAGCAGGTAGGGCTGTGCTAAAATGGGCTATTTTCATAGATTTAGCCACGTCCCAGACACACAAGTGATTCCTTCTCAGAGGTAGCAGAGGCAGGTAAATATTGGCACTAAGGGGCATTGCTTGTGATATATATATGTATTTCCATGCAGAATGGTGGGTTTTGCACATTCTCTGCTATATTCTGATCTTGAGTCACTCCTAATCAACCCATTCTCAGAATTGAGGTCCACAGAGTTGCACTGCACTGCACCAGTAAAGAACTTCTGTCAGTGATGGTGACTTAATTAAATACTTCAGAGACATCTGCAGTGACATTTATTTGCTTCACACAGTTGCCACAGACTTTTTGTTAAACCTGTTGATATTTTTATTTCTCTGGATAGCCTTCCTACTGCTGCATGTCTGTAGTTTATCATCTGAGGAAAGAAGCAATTGCAATGACAGAACTAGACCTTGTTATGCTATGAGTAATATTACACACAGTCCAGCACTTCTGGAGGAAATCTTGAATGCTGATGCTTTATATACATGATAAACAAGGGGAATTTTGTTTGTATTTGAGATAATTTATCGTATAGATTGTTTCATGTGTAGCTGCTGCTGTGCTGTTCTTTCATGCCAAGATTCATTACCTTTAATGGGTTGGCTAACATCTCTGGGACTTCTCTGAAGGTCTGTTAAAGAGCCCTAAAAGAAAAGGATACAGATTATAGCTTTACATGTTTTTCATAAATGTTTTAGACATTTGGAACATGTCATTAAAATTTTTCAGAATGAACAGAAGGAAACCACAGTACTAAGTATTTTCTTCTTCCTACTCATTTATGGAGTAATGAATTTTCTGCTTATTGAAGCATATTTTGCCTGTTGTTCTTTGCCTGCTGATTAACAAAGAACTAGAATAGTTATCATATTGCTCAGCAGAAGCAATGTTGAGTAGCACTCAATGTCTATTCCATATAAACCTGCCTCCCTAAAACTATGGCTTGTGCTTGTGGAGCAAGGATATAAAATGGAGGTAAAAGCCTATTGGATTAGAATGGCATCTTCTAGATCCATTTAGCAATTATTTTGCAGAGGTATGAATGGTGGGGAAGGGTAAACTGGGAGATTCAGGCTGTAGGTACCAGTACACAAGAGAATAAGCAGTCCAACTACAAAATATGAGCTTAGTTCTGAGCTACTGTGCAGTTGAGGTTTAATACACGTTACTGATGAGACCTATCTAGAAAGCAATTCTAAATATTTCTATGTGTAGAGCATTTGGAGGCTCACTTGTGTCAAATTTTGATCTCATGTTGAGAAGTGTATGGGGCCACCAGCACCAATTCTCACCTCTTACCCTGCAGGGGACTGGCTGCACCACCCTGAAGGGATCTGACATGGAGTTCTGTGGAGAACAACAGAACTGGAGAAGAAGCTACAGGCTGCCATGGTCTCTTTTGTCTGCATGGGCCCCAGTGTGAGTAAGGAGAATCTTTTGAGGTTGGATGCAGGGTCATGGGCGGATGGTGGCACAGGGACAAGCAGGGGCACGTAAAGATAGCAGGAAGCTGTCAGAGGGGTGGGAGGTCTGCATCTCATCTGCTTAGTTCAGCAATGAGAACACCATTGAGTCCAGCCTGCTCCCCTGCTCTGCTGGCCCCCACGCATGGCCATGTGCAGCTCTGAAATTTCATTTGTTTGGGTGAATCTTTCTCATCTTGTATAGCCCAAACTCTTTGTGGATGACACACCTTTGCTAATAATCACTCTGGTATTCTCAGCTCCCTGGATTTCATTTGGGCTTAGAGTCAGTGGTCCTTAATTTTTTGAGTGAACATTTGAGCCTCTGTTACACCACTTTTAATATGGGATTTGAGTTTTTTTATTTTGTTTAAAACACAGGGCTTGTTATCACAGTGCTTTTAGAGTTCTAATACACACATAAAATTTTTACGGTGCACTCCATTCCTAAGAGAAGTCTCAGGTATAACAATTTTTCTGGAGAAAAAAAAAGGATATAACAGTCCTGCTTTGCTAATTTTGGGTCTACAGAAGTCTCTTGCTGTGCATGACTGTTATCAATGGAAATAAAATAAACCTCTGTGACTCCAAGAACAAAGCATGAGAGCGTTTCAAAAACCGGGTTATTTCTGTGCTGGCCGCAGCACGCTGCTGGTTTGGTGCCTGGGAGCCACAAGCTGACGATGGCTGGAGCTGGGGCCATGCTGGCCTGCAGTGTCACCCAGCTACACTTCTGGAGGAAAACTGCTGTTCCATCTCAGGTGAGTTTAGCGCTCTCTCCACACACAGCTTTCCCCTCTGTTTCAGTTTCCCAACCAAGAGGACAAGGGGTGGCCCTCACAGCCCAGCTGTGATGCAGTTTTGGCCCCAGCAGCAGGAGGCACAGAAACGCTGCACTGCTCCACTGCAGGAGCCCCAGGGAATGCAGACCCCCTCGGCTGGGACCCTGCAAAGGGGTGGGGGAGGTGCCCAGGCTGCCCTTGCAGCACTGCTGGCTTTCCTGCTCGTGGTACTTGTAGGCAGCAGCAGCAGTAATGGATATAAGTGTAGGAATCCGATGTTTCTTTTCTGTTGTCCCTTCTGGTACAGTGTCTCTGCTGGCACGAAGCCCTTTCCCTGGGGCTGTTATCAATGTAGTGTGAGTGAACCTATTGCAAATCCCAGCTGGATGTCACCTTCAGGATCTGTACCTGTAATTCCCTTTGCATCTGGGACAAACCAAATGCTTAGAGACACTTTGTGTTCTCTGGTCATCTGTCTTCCACAGGGAAGTCCTTGCTTTCCCGGGGAAATGGTGGTGTGTAACATTTCCTCAAACACTGAAGCCTGAATGTGCACCTACCAGGCTTTCATTGTGGGTTTATCTGCGGTCAGTTACAACAACCTGAACCTTTCTTGAAACTTAATCAAACCAAACCAGGTCCTCTCTTAATAGCTAATCAAACTCTTTGGAACACTGACACAGGTTTCAGGCAATTCTTCAGTACTCACTTAGTCACCCTTTTCATCTACTTTGACAATGTACCATAGTAAAAAACCTAATTATTACTCTTACTAATTTCATCTGAAAATGGCATTAGAGAAGTGCACATAGCGTATTTCCTGGAGGCTGAGGTCAGGAATTACTGAAAATATAAAATCAAGTTCTACTCCTGAAAAATTTCCAGACCAAAGTTATTTAGATATACTATGTTGCAATTTACAGATTTTTGTATTCAAAAGCTAGGTCAGCTGAAGTGCATGAGATTTGGATTTTACTAAAAGAAAACAAAAAAGGTTCATTTCAAAATTAATTATACATGCTTGTAAGTATATGTAAGTGAACACCCTTAAAATCTATACACAGATTAGATTTATAGAGTAAAATTCAATAGTATTTTACAAAGCAATAAAAGTACTCGTAGATTCTCATGAAAAACATCAATATATTTTAGTTTTAATAATGACAATGGTTAACAAATAAGATCCAGTTATCAGCTTCATGGATAATGCAACATAAAATCTTTTCTCACATATCTATACATTTCATCTTTACTTTTACCAGTCTTCTCAAATTGCTTTTCCTCTTTCTCCAATTTTTATTTATTTGTTTGTTTGTTTGTTTTACAATAGACCTTGGCAAATTGTTTTACTTCTTTTTCTTTGAATTTCAGGATGAGCAGTTTCATGCAGAAAGGTTATTTATTTTTGTGAGCAGGTCTGGCAGGGAAATGGGTGTAGCTGGTTTCAGTGATTTTTGCATAGAGTATGACATTAATTTTATATCTCTTGGCTGAAAAAGAATCTTGCAATCTACTGTCCTTGAGAGCTGTTGTCTTGGTATTTTCCTGTATTTATTCTAGAAATGCAATCGATGCAAACAGATATAAAATAATCCAGTTTATTTCACTGGATCCTCTCTTGCTTATACCAGACTACTAGCTTTTATCTACTACATCAAATGGTGACACAGCACTTAAAGAAAAAAATTATTTTTCAGAGATGAGGTTGTCTTTTCCTCCAGGCTCTGCAGGGTACAACTGCCCTAGAAGTGGGTATCACTGATTCTGTGTGATTATATGTGATCTTCAGATCTTTGCTACAACCACCACCTTTGAAGAAACTCTCCATTTCCTTTCCTTCTCCTCTAAGCTGCGAAGAGGAGCTCATAGTTCCAGAGTGGCCAAGCATCTCTACATGGTTAAGTACAAAGTATTTGGAGTGAATGTTGCAGTGTGGGACTGGTGGTGGGTTTTAAAATGTACCCAGGTGCTGAAGCAGGAGGTGTTTGTTACTGCCCATTTAGCAAAGCACTGGCAGGACCCCTGTCGACCTTCTGTGTGTGATAGTGGGAGCAGCCCCTGCTGTAAATGAGGATCAGCCTCTTCAATTGTTTTTTCCCTGCTTGCCTTGGTGCCGTATTTGGGAGCATGCATTAAATTAAATCTTGTATTGGCTCACTCAGCTGGTGCCACTCTGCCTCCCCAGAGCCAGAAGGACAAGCGGACAAGTCGTTTTCTGCTTTATTAAGAGATTTGAAGGTCAGAGCATCAAAATGGTAATTTCAATCAGAGCCAGTCTGGTTGCTCAGCAGACTAGCAGAGCTACTGTAGGTTGCAGATCTTAATGCATGCAGAGACTGTGATCTAATTCTGAGCACTGCTTCTTAGGTCAGATCTGGTTGAGTCAAATTGTGATGCACCAGCCCATGGGGTCATTCCTAAGAGGCTGCCTCCCACCTAGGTGGCAGCAAATAAAATACAAAGAGGAAAGGAAATTGAGACCTTGCTTTGCTGAACAAGCACAAATTTCTGCATTAAGGATTAGCACTTAGAAAATAATCCACTGTTCCCTTTAGTATAATCTCAGCAGACGTACTAAATTCAGTGTCAAAGCCTTTGCAGGTACTGTCAAGTACCAGACATAGGCACTCCTTGCAAATGGATGGGAGTAGAAAGCAGGGACTGGAAGAAAGGGAATAGATTAATTTCTTATTGTCTCTCAATTAATCCTTGTAGTGCCAAATGGCATAGTGTTGACTACAACAGAAGACATTGTTAGGAAGTCACAGTTTTATCCAAAAAGGAGAGAGAGATTGCAATGGCTTGTTTTCAGGTATAAATATAACACTTTTTTCCTGACAGTATAATAACTAATGAGGATTTGTAGGCCCTTGAAGGAATAACAGTATTTTTTAAACAAATATACATGAGTTTTTAGACCCTCACTACAGCCCTCCCTGGATGCATAGGTCTGTGCCCAGCCCCAGCACACTAACAACAGCAGAAATAGCAATTATATAACAACTGTGAGTAACATTTTTCAGACACCGTGCGTACTGTATTAAGAGAAAAAGAAAACCCAAGCAAACAAATTAGGAAAATGAAAGTATAGCACAGCACTTAGTCACATAGTTGGCTCATTTAAATCAGTGGGTTGACTCCTTTTTGTGTAATTATGCATGTTTTTAAGACATGCTTGGTATGTCATGAGACTGTGTAATCTTATAATTGCAGCTATTCATTTCCCTTATGTTTGCCCTACCTTTGGAGGAAGGAATGCTCCTGTTTTACTGGTCATGGGTAGCTGATGTACCAGGTGTGGGCTTGTTAGTAGGAGCTGGTAAGCACTGCAGTAGGATCCACAGTATCTTAGTTAGGAAAATAACCACTTATTGCTGAAGAGTTGGTAAATTTCAGAAGCTGCTTGACTCCAGTGATACTACAGCTGCCCTGCAGTAGACAATGAAAGTGGCAGGCTAAATGGCTTCTGCCACCTTCCCTGCACTCTGCAAAAGTTGAAACCAGTGTAAGCCAGAGCAGGTAGGCATAATTACAAATGGGGAGCTCTGGCGAAGATGGAGTGCAGGTGGTGGGAGAACAGTAGTAAAATGATGTGTTTTATGTTCTTGGTGTCCCGTCTTTTATTTACTTTAGTCTGCTGGCAGGATGTTTGTCTGTAAACATTACCACAAAACACTTAAACAGGAATAAAAGTGACTTTTATTGAAGGAATTTAAAAGTAGTCTCTGGAAAACATGCAAGAAACACCATGTGGACTCCACATCTTCTTCAAAGTAGAGCGAACACAGCAGGGATCTGCTACTGTCACCAAAACCAAATCAAAATTGCACCGTTCAATATTTATATAATTGTAAGTACAAATCCAGTTTGCTGCCTGAAAATACCTCTCATGACAGCAAAAAAACTCATCTTCTCAATCTTGTAATAACATCAAATTAATCCTGTAGTTTTGGCATAAACCAGCAACATCGGGAAAAGAGGGCTTACCACATATTGCAAAATACAACTTTCCATTCTTTAAACTAATTAGAGAGGCAGCCAGTAGCACCACTATGGTTCTGTCAGCATTTCCACAATAAAACCTCCTTTTCAGGGCTTTATAACTTGCCTGTAAAAAATTAGCTTCAGGCTGAAACTTGGCATACCGTGGTTCACCCCAGCAGCAAATCAAGCTGTGCATGTGGTTATGTGTGTGGTTTGTTGATTGTTTCCTAAATACAAATTTTAATTAAAATTAATGTTGCCACTTCTTGGAAGACAATGATAAAATAAACAAATTTTTAAATAAACAAAGTTACATTATTTGGCAGGCTCTTGCAGCAAGTTGTTAAAAGCATGGAAATTTGAGGTGCAAAGAATACAGCCTTATGATGTTTTTTTTCTTGAAATTAAATCATCCAGGGAAGTTTGAAAGCAGGTTCTTGCACTTGCATGATGAACTTATTTCACAGGGTGTGATTGACTGCATGAAAGCCATCAAGTAGCTTCAACAGAAAAATTCCCCACTAAAGCAACTCACATGAGGGCACATAGTCCCTGAAGCCCTTAGAACAGCTGTGCCAAAGGGAGGATCCGTGTCCCTTGAGTTGCAGGACTGTCCCGGCCACTGAATGCTCTTGTGGAGCAGCCATCAGTGCCCTTCTCCACTTGCGTGTAGCTGCGACAATGTCAGGCTTTCCCAGAGATCAAACTGAGTCCTCTCCTCCACTTGTGGGTGGCAAACTGCTGTTTGTTGAATTTCCATATTATGGATAATCTCAGTGCATTATTAGTTCATAAGTGTTCACATAACTCATTATATTCACACATTTTGCAATGAGCTGACTAGCATAAATAATCTTGACTGTAAATGCTTCTGTTTCAGCTTCACTGTGGTCTGTAAGAATGCCCAAAGAGTCAGGGCACTACCATTGCACCTGGAAACACTGCAGCATGGACAGAGAAGTTGAAGTATTTGAAAACAAATCAGAAAGACTGGTAAGAGGATCAAAGCTAATTCTTTTTTTCAGGCGACTTAATTTTAATACAATTGCATATTTTTTTATTTTTCTTCAGCATTTTTAAAAGTTAATAGTAGTTGATTGTTAAATAAAAATAGGTAAAATATGTAAGCCCTGGAAGCTAAATTTCCTTCCAAAGAAGCAAAGAGAAAGACTCTAAAAACACATAAGTGATGGAGGATGTCATCAATATGCAGTAACATTCTCTCCAAATCATTCTTCAATATAAGTGTCACGAAGAAAACTAACAATCCACATCCAGTATTCCTCGATCAATGAACAGTTGAAGATGAAAATTAATATTATAGAGTAGAATAACCAATTATAAGCCAATTCAAAAGTCTATTCATCATGGATTCATTTTTGCAATGAGTAGATGAGACTTGAAAGGGAGAGAAAGTGAGTGAGTAAGCAGCACTGAGCCAAGCCACCAGCTTCCCAGGCACAGAGCTTTGTCACTCCCCCAAAGCACAGTTTATGGCTGATGAACAGTGAAATATTTGAGCTCAGCCCATCTCCCCAACTACAAGGAGTCAGCTAAGAGCCTCTTATGCAGAGGTAGGCTCAGGTTCTCCATTAGGTCAACAAAATTTTGTTCCACCTTTAATTTTCTCCCAGAGTAGCTGCCAGGATATCCTTGAACACATAAACCCAATTAAGCCAAGCTAAACTGATCATTAGGCTTTCAAGTATGTGTCTGCTGAAATTTTATAAGGCTGTAGTCTGCTTAAAGTTTCACCTCCTGCAGCCACTCACCATTGACCCTGGGAGTCCACTGGAACAACAGACATAGGCTCCTAAATTTCTGGGAGAGTCATTGAGTTGTCTTGGAATTAGAGAGGCTGCCAGATCACTGTGGCTCTCCAAATTTCTTTTTTGGGGTGACTCTGACCTGACCTACACCCATGGGCAACCCAAGAGTGTGCAAGTGGAAAAGCACATGAAGCAGATGTAGGAGATGTGTGTGCTTCTTCAGGCATTATTTATCACCTTGTGGACTGGTTTAAATTTTATTTATTCTCCCTTTGCAGAAATTATCATGATCAAGCTGTGACCATGGAGATTTCATTCAGCAAGCATCCAGCAAGTATCCAGCTGAAAGTAAATAGAACCTAGTGTTTAGTGTCCCCTTCACCTCCCTACCAGCTCCAACTTATATAGGAAACTCACCTTCACACAAACACCTCTAGTTCTCCAGAACATGTTGGCTGAGTAACCAACAACACCAAACAAACTGAATTCATTGAATGAAGAGGGTTATGCATGGCTCCCTAATTCTGCTAATTTCCACTGACCTTACTCAGTCAGCTTTGTGACCATGTTGTCAGAAGCCAGTTTCACTGACTCAGGCTAAGAAATCAACATCAATTCTGCTCATCTGAGCTTTGTTTTCTTGCAAGGTTAGTTAACACTTAAATAGACTGCAGGGCTAAGTGAGCAGATGTATCAGAGAACACCTAGAGGGATTTTATATACAGTCATGGGTCAACCCAAGGCCACAGCCAGTCTCTGTGCATCCTCGTGTTCACTTTTCCCTATCTTATTAGACATTGTGAGCATCCTCTCTCTTTAAGTGCTGCATTTCTTCATCCTTTAGTAGGTCTTCCTTGATAGTAAGTATCTCACATGCAGTTAAGAGGTGTTTGCTCCCCTTGATTTCCTTCTGGGAGTACTCCACAGCCATCCGGCCTTAAGTCCTGTTGTCTTAAATCTGGGGATGTGCCGACTAAACTACATGACATGACGAGCCAAATGCAGTCAAAAACATGTAAGAACTTTATGTAATGGATCCCACTAGAAAAAAAAAATTTATACATGCGAAAATTCGTGTATTGTAGTAGAGAAACATAATAACATAATCTTTAGTGGATCAGTAGGACTTTGAGGCTGTCAATATCCATGCTATTGTGCTGCCATTGCCTAGGACTGTATGGCCTCTGCAGCTTCAAGTGCTAATAAGCAGTTCCCAATATTTAAAGACATCCTGTGCCTATTTGGAATCCCTCTGTTTGTTCTATTTTTTTTTTTCTGAAAGGCACTGTCTGGCTCCTTTTTTCCAGCAGTTTTGATTTCTGTATTTCTGAAAGAATCTCCTCTATGGTTTCTGCAATGTTGCATACAGCCCAACTGAACGGGAATCCAAGGTCTGCTGCCAGTGACTGCTGAGAACACAGGAGGGTGAAGGAAAACTCCAGCTAGATCTTGCATAATTCTGGCTGCTGAAAGAAATACTTACAGAGGGCTGAAATCAGAGGTGGCATAAGAGGTAAGTCAGTGCAAGTACCTGTACCATAAACTAGTCTAATCTAAACAATCAAAACTAAAGATGGAATCAGGTATAATGAAAAGGGAAATACAGCAAATGATGGTAAAAATATATTGCTATTGCTTTTTGACTTTCAGTTATCAGAAAATGTGTACCTCAGGCTGAACCCGACCAACCTGATATATACTTGGTAGGTACATAATGACTTGTGTCACTGCCTGTGAGTGGCCTTGCACCATGGCAGGGTTGAAAAAGTGGAAAGAAGAGTGGTAATTTTTCAAATGTATATTTTTGTATTTTAAAAAATCATAATGATCTTTATAAAAGTCTAAAATTTAAAAATAATTGAAAATAATTATATGGAGGTTATATATGTATAATTGTAAGTAATATGACTGGAGTTAATAATAATGCCTACAGTACTATACTTAGCTATTATTTCCTTGGCCTCCTTCCTTAAACTAAAGCCAACTTGGTGTTTTGTACCATTCTGGCAGCCAAGAGGAAAGAGCAGTGAACATCCCATCACAGTATTGGCACTTACTGCCTCTGCTGAAACCCTGCATGATTGTGCTGTATTGGTTGCATTGTCCAGAGGGACATCACAAGCTTCCCTTCTCAGTCTGTGTTCTCCAAACACTCCCAGGTCATGCTGGCAGGGAACAGTGACTTCAAGGGAAATCAGAATGGTGTGCTAGTGATGAATTTGGTCCTTTGTAAAAAGAGACTGATACCCTTCCTTACCCTACTCTTCCCTCTCTCTCTCTCCAGCAGGAAATTCTTCTTTCCAATCCAATGATTCACACAAATCTCTTCATCTTTTTGTGTGAAGCTCAGTCTCACAATGAAGAACAAAAGCTAAATCCTACAAAACAACATAAGGGAGATGCCAGTTATGATTAGGCTAAATTTAACACACTCTCCCATGTATATTAATGTTCTATGTACATCATGCATGCAGCTAAAGGAGTAGATAGAAAAATAGGCTAGGAAATGGAAGAAAATGAAGTTCATAGCAAAGACTGTTTCCCTAAACAGAAGGACTGGGAATTGCTTCTTTCTTTTGCTCTAAAAGAGTTGCCCTCCCCAGCTCTATCTGACAACTTTCTGCTAACTCTCTCTTTTAGTTATCAGCTTGTTTTTGTTATCCTGTTCATAGGAAAAGAAAGCAAGCAGACAATACTGGAAAGCAGTTAGATGAGTATGTGGCAGTGTTTCATGAGAAGCATATCCCAGAGAGCAACAACAATCTACATAAGATTCAACGTTTCTTTTTGGTTGTTTCAAGGACAGTTTGGTGGTTTCATACTTCCCGTGTACACTTTGCAGTTTATGCATAAATGTAAACTTTGTCCCCTGGGTATCATCCCACAAAGAAACAAATAATAATGGACAAAAGTTTGGGGGAGATACTTGTAAATGATAAAAATTATATGTATCCATGGTGACATGTTTTATGTAAAGATTTTTGAAGCAGCCTTTTTACTCTCACGTGCAAGAAAGGCAAAATGCTTTTTTTCATAACCAGTAACTATACAGATAGTTATGCTGGAATGGGGAGGGACAAACAAACCTAACGATGACAGATCTGTACAGAAAGCTGTTAGTATGCCAGATCTTATTACAGAGCAGTGGGAGGCCTTGTACGCTACGTACCAGCTCTATAGGGACCTCCATATTTAAAATGATGAAAAAAATGTGATTTGAAAAACCCCTCATGGGCAGCCTTCAAAGGACAGACAGGTTCTGACTGGATTAACATTTATTGACTGTTTAAGCCTGCTTTTTTGCTTTAGGACAGAGATACACGGGTTTAATTGCAGAGGCTGTTCTGCCAACTGATCACTAGAGTGGCAACCAAAGCTTTACTAATCGGTCCTTCATTAAAGAAAAGTCTCTATTACAAAACAAATTAAGCATGCTCTGATCCCAACCCACAGGTCCAATGGCATTACAGCAAAGTTTAGGCTGCTAGAGCACTGAAAAACTTATTAAGGTTTAGCGCTGAGGTAGCACTTTTGTATTGATTTTACAATACACAGGTATTATGATTTATGGAGTGCTAGTGTCACTCTAACAAGCTGAAGGACACACAATATCATCTCCAACATCATTAAAATTCAGAAGCCTCTAGAACTAACTCATCAACCACTGTGCATTGTCACAGGCTATAGAGCTGTATTCCAGTTGGAAAATGCAGCGAGTTTCCCGGACAGTTGTCTTCCGGAATAATTAAATTTAGAAAAAAGAGGGGGG